>JAQFVV010006363.1:1030970-1147330 GCA_028023455.1 Epiperipatus broadwayi | reverse complement strand
TATTGAAACAGACAGATCGAAGAATCGATCTTAGTTTCATGGTTGTCATTTAAGAACGGTAATTCTAAACCACTATTTACCCGCAATGAGACTTTTTCTATTCCAAGCCACATAAATTTTAAGTTATTTATTTTGTGTTTGTTTAAAAAGAATTTAATGTAAAGAGTATGAGTATAAATGTCACAAATCATGATAAATAATATTCGTGTGTGTGTGGTTTGTGGATTTATATTAGCTCAATTTAAAAGTTTCAATTGCGTGTATATTTTCTTTAAATTTTAATTTTGCAAATTATACAAAGTCATTTAAAAATGCTGATCAAAAGTCACATTCCTTTGATCAGTATTTTTAATCAAAATCTTACTTGTACAAAATGTATAGAATAATTAATTTGTACTTCGATAAATTAAGATAATGAATTTATATTTTTGTATTCACGAATTCCGATGTAATTGTTTTGTCAATTTAGAATCATGTATTAAATTTAAAAATAAATGAAAACCGAACGTAGAACTCTTATCAAGAAAGGCAAATGCTATTGTATAGTCAAAAATTAGATATTGCTGGAGGCCAGAAAATCAAAGGAGGCGGAGTTATGAACAAAAACTAGGCAGAAAGGTCAACCGTAGCCATCTTAAATATAATATAGACACTCTAACTTTTGACTTGGCTGTGCTTAGATCGTCTCAAGCTACAGCAAAGTAGTTGTTCCAGAGAAATCACTTCAACCGTTATTAAGAAGTTGCCCGGTAAACTGCAATCATGATGGGCTAAGTCCAAGAAGCTGATCCCTGTTCTGCCAATTTAAATCTTTCATACCGCTGATCTGTAATGTTTTCCGTGCTTCCAGTCTTCCAAATTCCAACATTTAAATTAACCATGCCTTTCTAAGAAATTCAAAATGCGCGCCTACGTTCTTCATACATATCACCGCAAGAAGAAAAGCCGGACGAAGAAAGAATGGTAACTTTTGTTACATGAACTTTTTAACTTTCCTCTCAGTAATAATTTTATATTTAATCTGTTAACCTAATTAATTGCATGTAAATTTCTTGTTTTCCATTTGAAAATGTTACACTAAAACCTGTCAGTAAATTTCCTTCTCTAATATTTCTGTGCTCTAGTCTTTAGATAATCATTATTAAGATTTGTGCCTACTAATAATCCATTTGTGAATACATTTATATTTTACTATTACTTATTTTACAAACAAAACGATGCCAATAATAATATTTCTCAACTCTAATTAAAGTCAGTAAAGTTTATCTCATAATATTTATTATATTCATTTTAAAAGTAATTTCCTTTTATCGAACTAAAAATTGTTTCATTTATGTTGAGTTGAGAAATATTCAAATATTTTTGTTGTTTCTTTTACTTCGTTATAATATTTTAATCTATACTCCAAATCTCAATACTTAAAATAGTCTAAAATTTTATTATAATTTTTTATATATTATTACGGAGTAAGAATAATAAGTGAATATTTTTGCTATTATTACCTTCCGAACAATCTGGGGAGTTATGGGTTTCAGAGTGAAATTAATTAATTATTACTTTTGCGATCGTTTGATTTCGCCATGTTTTATTGAATAGTTATATCGGACTGTTGCGTAGAAAATGTTACGGAGAGAAAAGGTTTTATATAATTTCGTTTTAAAATCCACTTCCGATCACTCTTCCTCGATGTTACTGTGGCAATGCCTTTACCTTCGCCTAAGTTGGCGTCTCGTTTTACTACCACATGGAGAGAAAGAAATTCTTCTCCAGGTAATCTCTTGGATCACCGGGGTTCGAAAATGAGCCCGGCTGGTTGTAGTGTCCCGGATCTACTTGGGGGCATTAAGACTTGTCAAAGTACAAGCCGCCCGGTATTCCGTCAATGCACCGCAAGTTATTATTTGTAGTATACCTTAATCCCTGCAACCATCAGTACATCAGTATTATATATTATATTTTTATATAAAACCGCCTCCCATTTATCCGTATACGCAATGGTTTGAATCTATTAAAATAAAACAACTTAATATAAACTAGTAGTTAAATATTTTAAGTGCTCCAATTACTCTGATTCTCATATCAACCTGTACAACCATTTAAACATATAAATATTGGCATGAGTTTGTTAATCAGTACAAACCGATTATTGATGACTAGCAGCAATTTATTATAAAATACATATGAGAGTTTTACCGTACCTGTAAATAATATTATTCAATGCTTTCAATAATTTATTAAAAATTTATCTAACCTAATTTTGTCTCTCTTGCATTATTACTCTCGAAATCTAGTCAATCACCTGCTGTCTGTATCGACAACTTAAATATATACATTAAATTATTAGCCGTACCAATATCCCGACTATAAGATATCTATGAAATAGCTGATTGTAGGTAATTTAGTCTGTGTTTTTCGATGAGCTAGTAAAGGGAAAACCCCGTACCGTTGTAATGTTGTCATCGGTGGGTCATGCCAGGGTTTTGGGTTTGAATTTAGTTTGCATTTTGGAATTTATTCCTAGACGTGGACTGGGTTTGAATTCGGATTACTGTGTGTGATTAAGCATGGTGATTTTTACCGGTACAGTGTTTAAAATTTTGGACGCCCTCCGTGGTGCTCTGATGAAGAAATCTCCCACACCCTGCAGAGTGAACAAGAGTAAATATTAAATTATAGAAATATTCGATTTTTTTTTCATACCGTTGAGATATATATACTTTGCGTTATTAAAATGCGCAGTTTTAAAACGATGTTTTGAGTAAGTCAAATATACTAATTTTTTTTTTCACCCTGGCTTGCAAGTAGTTTCAGTTGAATAGATTGCCTTCTAATATTGTTAAGATAATATAGTGAGATTTTTTTTTTGAAAAAAAAAAAGTGTGAAAGCGATTTTGAAGTTTTGTTTTAACGACAAAAATATTGAGAATAGTTTCAAAGCAAGTGAAAACCTGTATCGATTTTGTGCGTTTATTTAATTCAAAATAAACGAATGTTATTTCATAAATCTTTTTGCAAGTCAATTTTGTTTTGTTGTTTGAAAATTTTTTAAGAAAAAAATAAAGCAAAGAAAGTAGGATTACTTTTCATGTCTTACAAATAAACGCGTGTATGTGTGTATATATATTGTTTAATATAGAAATCTTATCAAAGCCAGTGCATAATATAAATATCAGTTGAATAAAGTTTGGCCGGAATATGTGCTATCCGATATTAAGTAGAGTAACCGTTTAGGTTAAGTTTTTTTTGTATAAAACCAATCAGCCAAATACAGTCGTCAAAGTGTTAACGGTATATACACGTACGTTATAGAAACTTGAAATTGTATGATAACCCCGCAGAAGTAGCGTTAATATTAAACGTTCTACATAAAACATTATGTTCTTGAATCAAATGATTTTATTAAGTCACGTAAAAAGTATATATTTGGGGATCAGTGGATTAAATTATCTATTGGTCACATGTTGCTGGCTGGCGCCTTTCAAATAAATTTGTCAGCAAATATGTTTGTCCATACAGCAGTGGTGAGTTTTGTTTGGTCTATAAAAGAGAGAAATGGTGATATATATATATAGAGAGAGAGTTACTGACAGTATTATAAGAATATTATTGTGTTATATACTAATTGTTAATATGTTGTTTTATAGGACTGAGGAGAATAGTTCGAACTGGGTGAAATAAAGTTTTTTCTCTCCCCTTATTAATAATTTAGATACACGTTATCATATCATATATATACATGTAATAATAAAATAAAAAAAAAAAGTGAAAAAGGGGTTTTATATAACAGAAATCAATCGGAACGTAGGCGAAAAAAAGAAAGGAAGGAAGACACACAAACTGGATGAGAAAGGTGGGAACAGTATCAGCAGCGGGGAAGGATTTGGCATATAGGATCAGGGATCAGTATCTTTTATGAATATATACATAAATAAAAAAATATTTCGCGAATAACTAATTCACCTGCTAAAAAAAAAAAACACACATATAATTAATAAAAAAAAAAAATACCAAATGGCAGAAATAGAAGGGTTCAGTAAATCATCTGAAAATGGTGCAGAAACATCAGACACATCCAGTGATCATGAGATTGTTTTTAAAAAATATCCTGATAAAAGAAAAAGTTGTAGACGATTAGAGAAGAATGCCAAGCAGAGGGAGCACGATGATGATGGGAAGTTTTACGCGATTCTCGAGGAGATGAGAGAGGATAGAAAACTTATGATGGCTATGATGGAGCGGATGTTGAGAATTGAAGAAGGACGTATGGGGATTGATGGTAAACCAGATCGGGAAGAGAAATCCAATAGCAATACAAAGAAGGAAGAAGATGACCAAACCATACCGAAGGAGTTGGAAATTCAGAGCGAGGAAGTCAGTGAAGAGAAAACAAGCCAGAAGATAGAAGTTAGTAATGATGAGTTGGAGATGCAAACTGAGAGGCAGGGTCAAATTGAAAAACCAATAGTGGCAAGGGAAACTGCTATCAAAGGAAAAGAAATAAAAGTAGAACAGACAATAAATCCCCAAATAAGGATGAGTAATATACCATACTTTGGGTCATCCATTCATATTCAAATATTTAAAGGCGACCCCGGAGAAAATCCAGATGTACATTTGGATAGTGTCAAGGAATTTTTATGCTTACACCAAATGACCGAGAAGGAGAAAATAACAGTAGCCAGCCATTATCTAAAGGAATCCGCGAAGGCTTGGTGGAAATTATTGAAAAACCCACCGATTACAATTCAAGGTTATGAAAATGCCCTTTTAAAAAGGTATTGGAGTGAAGAGAAGCAGGAGGGACTTTTACACAAGCTCTCCAGTCAAAAATATAATGAGAACAACAGACAGGGTTATGCAGCATTCTTCATTCACCAAGTGACAATACTTAAATCTCTTACTGCTTTTAAGTACACTGATCAGCACATTACCCGGATTATTGTGCATAATTTACCACCGTGGGTACAAAGAATGATGCTGGGAAGCTGCCCCATGTCGTTTGAAAAAACTATTGAGCTTTTAAACCAGATTGATTATGGGGATTTGTCTCCAACAAAAAGGGAATGGGAGCAGAGTCATTACAACGCGAGACAATTAAAGCCTTATATACCTCCTGACCCAGGGAGAACATAGAAAACAAACAGTAATTTTGGGATAACCCGGTAAACGACCACTATGTTATAAATGTTTCAGATGATGAGTAAAGACCAATGGACATTAATATACAAATGATTGATAAAATGTATCATTCCACACCCATGTTTAGGTTCAAACTCTCACCCAGACTGTTCTCCAAAGTCGATCAACTTTGTAATGAAATGTAAGTCAGTAAAATATGTATAAACATTTTTTTTTGTTATTTTTTTTTAAGTAGGAAGAAATGAAACAGACAGATCGAAGAATCGATCTTAGTTTCATGGTTGTCATTTAAGAACGGTAATTCTAAACCACTATTTACCCGCAATGAGACTTTTTCTATTCCAAGCCACATAAATTTTAAGTTATTTATTTTGTGTTTGTTTAAAAAGAATTTAATGTAAAGAGTATGAGTATAAATGTCACAAATCATGATAAATAATATTCGTGTGTGTGTGGTTTGTGGATTTATATTAGCTCAATTTAAAAGTTTCAATTGCGTGTATATTTTCTTTAAATTTTAATTTTGCAAATTATACAAAGTCATTTAAAAATGCTGATCAAAAGTCACATTCCTTTGATCAGTATTTTTAATCAAAATCTTACTTGTACAAAATGTATAGGATAATTAATTTGTACTTTGATGAATTAACATAATGAATTTATATTTTTGTATTCACGAATTCCGATGTAATTGTTTTGTCAATTTAGAATCATGTATTAAATTTAAAAATAAATGAAAACCGAACAATGGAAATGAGAAACATAGAAATCTTATCAAGAAAGGCAAATGCTATTGTATAGTCAAAAATTAGATATTGCTGGAGGCCAGGAAATCAAAGGAGGCGGAGTCATGAACAAAAACTAGGCAGAAAGGTCAACCGTAGCCATCTTAAAAATATAGACACTCTAACTTTTGACTTGGTTGTGCTTGGATCATCAAGCTACAGCAAAGTAGTTGTTCCAGAGAAATCACTTCAACCGTTATTAAGAAGTTGCCCGGTAAACTGCTATCATGATGGGCTAATTCCAAGAAGCTGATCCCTGTTCTGCCAATTTAAATCTTTCATACCGCTGATCTGTAATGTTTTCCGTGCTTCCAGTCTTCCAAATTCCAACATTTAAATTAACCATGCCTTTCTAAGAAATTCAAAATGCGCGCCTACGTTCTTCATACATATCACCGCAAGAAGAAAACCAGACGAAGAAAGAATGGTAACTTTTGTTACATGAACTTTTTAACTTTCCTCTCAGTAATAATTTTATATTTAATCTGTTAATCAAAGTAATTGCATGTAAATTTCTTGCTTTCCATTTGAAAATGTTACACTAAAACCTGTCAGTAAATTTCTTCTCTAATATTTCGGTGTGTGCTCTAGTCTTTAGATGATAATTATTAATATTTGTGCCTACTAATAATCCATTTGTGAATACATTTATATTTTTACTATTACTTATTTTACAAACAAAACGATGCAAATAATAATATTTCTCAACTCTAATTAAAGTCAGTAAAGTTATCTCATAATATTTATTATATTCATTTTAAAAGTAATTTTCTTGTATCGAATTAAAAATCATTATTTATGTTGAGTTGAGAAATATTCAAGTATTTTTATTGTTTCTTTTACTTTGTCATGATATTTTAATCTATACTCCAAATCTCAAATACTTAAAATAGTCTAAAATTTTATTATAATCTTTTGTTATATATTATTACGGAGTAAGAATAATAATTTATTATTACCTTCTGAACAATCTGGGGAGTTATGGGTTTCAGAGTAAATTTAATTAATTATTACTTTTGCGATCGTTTGATTTCGCCATGTTTTATTGAATAGTTATATCGGACTGTTGAGTAGAAAATGTTACGGAGAGAAAGGGTTTTATATAATTTCATTTTAAAATCCACTTCCGGTCACTCTTCCTCGATGTTACTGTGGCAATGCCTTTACCTTCGCTTAAGTTGGCGTCTCGTTTTACTACCACATGGAGAGAAAGAAATTCTTCTCCAGGTAATCTCTTGGATCACCGGGTTCGAAAATGAGCCTGGCTGGTTGTAGTGTCTCGGATCTACTTGGGGGCATTAAGACTTGTCAAAGTACAAGCCGCCCGGTATTCCGTCAATGCACCGCAAGTTATTATTTGTAGTATACCTTAATCCCTGCAACCATCAGTACATCAATATTATATATTATATTTTTATATAAAACCGCCTCCCATTTATCCGTATACGCAATGGTTTGAATCTATTAAAATAAAACAACTTAATATAAACTAGTAGTTAAATATTTTAAGTGCTCCAATTACTCTGATTCTCATATCAACCTGTACAACCATTTAAACATAGAAATATTGGCATGAGTTTGTTAATCAATACAAACCGATTATTGATGACTAGCAGCAATTTATTATAAATACATATGAGAGTTTTACCGTACCTGTAAATAATATTATTCAATGCTTTCAATAACTTTTTAAAAATTTATCTAACCCAATTTTGTCTCTCTTGCATTATTACTCTCGAAATCTAGTCAATCACCTACTGTCTGTATCGACAACTTAAATATATACATAAAATTATTAGCCGTACCAATATCCCGACTATAAGGTATCTATGAAATAGCTGATTTTAGATAATTTAGTCTGTGTTTTTCGATGAGCTAGTAAAGGGAAAACCCCGTACCGTTGTAATATTGTCATCGGTGAGTCATGCAAGGGTTGGGTTTGAATTTAGTTTGCATTTTGGAATTTATTCCTAGACATGGACTGGGTTTGAATTCGGATTACTGTGTGTGATGAAGCATGGTGATTTTTTTACCGGTACAATATATATATATATATATATATATATATATATATATATATATATATATATTTAATGACCATCAACTATGATATTAGTCATGACTGGGTTCAAACCATTCTGTCACTATATATATATATACTTAATTAAAATGTTACATTTAGTAATTGTTTTCCTTTATTTATATATGTTATTGTTAATAAGACATTGCAAATCTTGCATTTTAAAACCCACATTATCTACAACATAATACACAAATGCACACACTTCAAGCAGCAGCTATACTTTCTAAGAAAATTATGTTTATATGAATATTATTTCAAATTTTATTTTTTTTATTATAAACCTTTATTTAATAATAAATAATATTAATTAAAAATAAAAATAAAAAACCTTAAAATTGCAAAAATTGAAACATAAAATTATTTTTTTTTAGTTGATTAATTTTTTACAATTAGTTACTATAATAAATAAGCAAATATTTTATCTAGTGCCGTGCTAGCAATTACATTTCATTCCAATATCAGCGTTTCAAGCTAATTGAGCAAACACTCAAAAGGTGCATGCTCAATTAGCTTGAAAGGCTGATATTGGAATGAAATTACTATAAGAAAATAAATTTGCTTTTTATTATTGTAGTCATTAGTTACAATAAATTTTATAAAATTTACATCCCAAAATAGAAAAGAGAGTAGTAATTTCAAAAAGAGAATTATAAATTATGGTGATTTAGACTACAAGTACTCAATCATGAAGGTGGAAATAAAATTTATACTATAAAAGTTAAATTAAAAGTAATTTGTTTTTTTGTAAATACAGACATACCTAGAGTACTACCTGTTCAATTTAAAAACAATTTAATTGAAGCATTTAAAATTGACTTTGTTATCATAGATTGCTTGTTAATATTGCAGATTTGGGTAAATAATTTTATACAATAATGTTGCCATCTATGTTAATCTTTTATGATATATTATATATCTACAGACATATCCATATAATAATTGAAGAATTTTAACATATTAGAAGTAAAAGATTGTAAACATTAGTCATGCCAATTACCAATGATATAATATTTTGTAAAACTGTATTAATCAAATTCCTGAACTCTTACCAATTTCCAATGCATTTATTTTTTAACCTAATACACTGTACAGGCTTACACACATTTGCACATATATAATGTAATATATAAGGGATTTGAACTCAGACTTTTACACATTGCTCAACTCTCCATTCCATCTCAGACTGCTGACCCACCTGATCACACACATGTTGAAATGATAAATAATCACCAATATACATATTTCATGCTAAATCAGCAAACATCAGTTGTTCCGGATTACTATCTTCATTTATATATATATATATATATATATATATATATCTATATATATATATATATATATATATATATTACTAGATGGAGCTTTACCAATAGCCCACGATCAAGCTTAGTTTACATAAACACTGAGAAAGATATGACTAAATATGTCTAGCCATGATCAAGCTTGGTTTACATAAACCCTGAGAGAGATATTTAACTTTATCTCTCTCAGTGTTTATGTAAACTAAGCTTGATCGTGGGCTATTGGTAAAGCTCCATCTAGTAACATAAAATGCAAGCTATAGCAAGTTATGAAATGAAGAACTTGTTTTGTTTATCATATATATATATATATATATATATATATATATATATATATATATATATATATATATATATATATATATATATATATATATATTATCCCAAATCCAAAATTCAACCAGACCAGCAAAAGAATAATATTAAAACACAACCAAAGGTTTCACTGCTACAAGCAGACTTCTCAAATGTAAATAACTACAAAAACTACACAATAAATATAATATCAAACATTACCCACAAATCCATGCACTTCCCATCCAACCTTAATATTAAAAAAACACTTAAATAAGTTAATTGCCTCAGAATAATTAATTTTCAATAATAAAGTTTTTTTAATTCTTCTGTTGATTTCATTTCTCTTGAAGAAGACAACCTTAGCTTTATCAAAATTAATAGTGTGGCTTGCATTTTTTTCCATGGACATACAAAGCAGAACTAAGATATCTATTTTTAGCTCGACTTTTATGAACCTTTATTCTTTCATTTAATCTCAAACTACTCTGACCTATGTAGATCTTCTTACAAAATAATTAAGGGATAAAATATACTGCACCAGAAATAGCCTTTCTATCAAAAAATTTTTTTGTATTATTTAATAAATTATTCAATGTGACACACATTTTCCAAGCAATTTTCTTCTTTCCAAACATTTTACTATTTTTACATACAATTTTATAAAAAGACAATTTAAATGGCAAAAAAATAAAATCATATTTTTTATATCCTTTACATCCTTACACATATTACTATTAAATAAAATACTTTTAACAAATTTATCAGAGTAACCAACCATCAGGTAATCTTTATAAAATTTACATTACTGAAACAAAACTATCCCACTAGAGTTATTTAATTTATTACTCCTATGACAATAACTCCTTAAAACAGCTACTTTATGAGATACAGACTGATCGCTATCAGGTTTAATTGTAGATCTTAATTCTACTTTTAACAAAATGACTGATAAATTTGTTAAAAGTATTTTATTTAATAGTAATATTTGTAAGGATGTAAAAAATAGAGAAAAATATGATTTTATTTCTTTGCCATTTAAATTGTTTTCTTATAAAATTGTATGTAGAAATAGTAAAATGTTTGGAAATAAGAAAATTGCTTGGAAAAGGGGTGTTACATTGAATAATTTATTAAATAATACAAAGGAATTTTTTGATAGAAAGACTATTCCTGGTGTAGTATATTTTATCTCTTGTTTATTGCAAAAAGGTCTACATAGGTCAGAGTAGTTTGAGTTTAAATGAAAGAATAAAGGTTCATAAAAGTAGAGCTAAAAATAGATATCTTAATTTTGCTTGGTATGTTCATGAAAAAGATACAGGCCACACTATTAATTTTGATGAATCTAAGGTTGTCTTCTTTGAGAGAAATGAAATTAAAAGAAGAATTAAATAATCTTCATTATTGAAAATTTATTATTCTGAAGCAATTAACTTATTTAAGAGTTCTTTTAATATTAAGGGTGGATGGGAAGTGAATGGATTTGTGGGTAATGTTTGATATTATATATATTGTGTAGTTTTTGTAGTTTTTTCCACTTGAGAAGTCTCCTTGTAGCAGTGAAACCTTAGTTTGTGTTTTAATATTATTTTTTGCTGGTCTGGTTGAATTTTCGATTTGTGCTAATTTTAATTATATATTGACTAGTTTAGATTTATGCTTGTAATGTATATATATATATATATATATATATATATATATATATATATATATATATATATATATATATATATATATATATATATATATATATATATATATATATATATTGAAAATAGTAATCTGGACCAAGTGATGATTGCTGGTTTAGCATGAAATACATATATTGGTGGATATTTATCTTTTTAACATGTGTGATCAGGTGGGTAAGCAATATGAGATGACTTGGAGAGTTGTGTAAAAGTCTGAATTAGAATTTCTTATATATTGTGTCATATATGTTTAGGTATGTGTAAGCCTGTACAATGTATTAAATTACATATTGAAACTAGTGTGTAAAAGATCTACCCATATTTTGCATATGTATGTAAACGAATTAATCTCCAGTACATGAGGGGTCAGAATGACTAAACTGTCAACATGAGTAGGATGACAACCTTGGCCCTAATGTGGGCTTTGAACTTTCCATCATCAGATTTTCAATGAAATGGATGGTGGAAGAGTTGTGAGTTGGAGTAGTTTGAAGTTTATCCATTAAAGTATGAAGATTGATAATCTTAATATAAAACTGAGCACTGATTGTATATGTGTGTGGAGATAGTGATCTAGACCAACTGATGATTGCTGTTCTAGCATGAAATATGTATATTGGTGATTATTTGTTTTTTCAACATGTGTGTGAGCAGGTGGGTCAGCAAGATGAGATGGCATGGAGAGTTGAGGGTTATGTAAAAGTCTGAGTTTGAATCATTTATAAATTACTATTATTACACTTCCTATTTGTTATATGATGACATCAAAAACTGTAAAAAAAATATGTTTTATTTTTGTTATTATATTTTTAAAAATGGATAAAAAAATAAAGTAACCATCATCATCATCAATTTCAGCAATTATTGATCCACTTAAATATGGTCTCTCCAAATTTAATCCAAAATTCTGCACTCTCTACCTTCACATCGCACTTTTTTATTTCATATCAAACTCACATATGGATTCTTTCTAGGACTTTTATAATCTTTTTGAAACCAGTTTCATTTCAACAGGAATATATTGTAATCTCATCTAGAAATATATCAAGCCCAACTTCACTATAATTTCTTAATTTTTTCAATGTCAATAGCATATGTTTATTCTTTCACTGATGTTTTTTGTTTGTTTTTGATCTCCTCTTCTTTCTCTTCACAACCAACTCTCCAAAATTTTGTTGAGTGATCTAAAATCTCTATATTTTTCTTCTGTTAAAAGACAAGTTGTGATTCATTAGTAAGAACTGATGAAACACATTTTTATAAAATATCTTGGTCAAACATAAACATATTTTCTTTTAATACTAACTTATTTCTAGCAAAAGCATTTCAACCAAGTTTAATATAATGATTAATTTTACCCATTTTGTTACCATTTGTACAAAATTATTTATAATTTTTAACTTTTACTAACTCATCATTATAAATCTTTATTTACTTTTTTTGAAAAAATTCATTGAACATTTTTATTTTTAACATTTATCTTTAGTTTTATTTTTTTATCTGATAACACATGCAGTCTTTCATGTAGCTCTAAAGCATTATTTTTCGAAACAATGCATCATCTGCAAAATCCGGATGACTTAAAAATATTATTTATTTCTATTCCTTTAGCCTCCATTTTAATCAACAAAATACTTTTTGCAAAACTGCCGTAAAAAGTTTTGGACATATGAAGGCAACTTTTTTTTATACTTTTCTGAATGTTAATATTTTTAGTATTATTATGTAATCTAATTCTTGCTGTTGAACTTCATAAATATAATTCAGAATATGGCAATATCCTGTATCGATACCTTGATGATATCACGCTATAATCACTGAAGAAGTGCTTATAGAATAAAATGCCATTTCATTCTATACAAAAACCATATTAAAAAAAACTTTATTTTGCAAAATTAGCAAAATATACCAAGTGCACTTTCATTTAACTAGCTATAATTATTGCATTGGCAGTGAAAACAATGCAGCACTTATTAAACAAATAAAACTCAAAAGCGGATTTGCACATTCAAATGGCAAATAATTGATGTAAATTGACAATATTTTTGAAAATGTCATTGTTACATTCAGAGTACAAAATGTGGGACCAAAGATGGATTCATCCTCATACAAGATTGATTTGATGTCAGTTGAAGCTTTGGCAATGTTGCATAAATATCAGTGTTGGGCAATCTGGGTGGACAGATTTATAGCTCACTAAATTCTTGAAGGTAGCAACTCATATTCATTGGTCCTTTTTATAGCCTCTCTCAATAATTTGATATGATTCACTGTAATAAGATATTTTAAAATCCAGCTTATTTTTATTGCCATCAATCTCCACAATGTTTTTTTTCTTCTACTTTACTCCATTTGTATTTCCAATATGTGTGCCTTTATAATAAAAATCAATTGTCTCTTCACCTTTTCTTCTAACTTTGCAATGTCCAATAATGTCCTATTTAATATAAGACAGTTCTTGTACTGATTCTCTCAATCTTCCTGCACTTGAAAGTGATCTGCAGTTCTAAGTATGGAAATAAAAAGTCAACATCAAATGGCAGCCTGGGCCCACAATCAGGGAATTTTTAGCATCATCTGCCTTTGGCTACCAACCACTGTCTTGGTTGGTATCTTTACAATCTCCTGGGAATAAGATCCATGATTTATTTTTGTTTGTCATAATGGTCTATATCTATTGGAAAAGAATTTAACATTTACACGAACCTTCATTCTGCCTTATTGGCAACTGAGAACAAAGACCATGATGTTTTTTGATCTTAAACTCAGAGGTAAAAAGCCAATAAACTCACCACTATGGCTACTGATCTTTGGTGAGCAACCTATCCATGTTTGTATACTATATGAATAATCACATAGTAATAACAGCAGCAACAACAAGAACGTATGGAGTGGACGTTAGAAATTTGCCTTTCTCGGTTCTTTAAGGCCTCAAAAAAAATCAAAGGGTTTTTCACTTAATACCAAACTCATTTCTGTAGATAGCTGGTAGAAAAAAGCAACAATTCACCAAAAATTTATATTGAGACTAGGGAATTTATGAAGAAAAGAAAAAATATGAAGATATACAAAAATAATGCATTAAAAAAGATTGAATATCTCGAATTTTGTAAAATTGTGTGGAAAAGATTTGAAAATGATATAACAAAGTATAACTGAGAACTAGCAAGGAAAACTGTAGAAGAGAATAAGTCTCAAGAGAGTAAACAATAATTTGGTATTGGTAGGAAATTTATATCTGCAATAAGAAAGAAAGGTGGAATTATTACTAAAAAGAGAAATGACATCATGAAATGGGTAACAGTCTTTTATCAAGAATTATAGAGTGATAAAAACAAGTACTTGTTATATCTATTACATTTTCCGAATTGCCCAGAATTTTAAATGAAAAAGTTAGACATGCAATTAAATGTATAAAGAAAGAAAAGGCTCCAGGTAATGATGAAATTATAATTGATATATTAAAAAAGCAGATGAAGAAATATAATTTTTTAGCAAAGTTAAATACCAAATGGATAAATGATAAAGATGTATCAGATGATTGGAAGAATGCAGTATTAATATTAATATTTAAAAAGGTGATAGAGAAGATATTAAAATTACAAACCTATCAGCATTTTATCAGTTTTATACAAATTTTTTGCAAAGATAATTACAACTCATCTACAGACAACATTTGTTTCCACCAACCAAAAGAACAGGGTGGATTTAAAAGTGGTTCTTGTACAGTGAAACATATCCCCGTATTGAAAGACATTATAGAAAGGAGCAATGAATATGAGTTGTCATTATCGTTTGGATTTGTAAATTATGATAAGGCATTTGATTCTATAATCCTTTTTTCAGATATTAAAGCATTGGATTATCAAAATATAGACCCAGGGATACTATCATATTCAGAAAAAAACCTTATATAAAATGCAACAACAGCAATTAGATTACATAATGATATTGGGAAAGTAAATATTGAGAAAGGTGTAGGACAGGATGACTCCATATCTCCAAAACTTTTTTTACAGCAGTGCTGCAAAAAGTGTTTTGTGAACTAAAATGAGAAGCTACAGGAGTGAAAGTAAATTATTATTTAAGTATTTACATTTTGCATACGATGTAGTTGTTTTTGCAAATAATGCTTTAGAGCTGCAGGAAAGGTTGCAGGCATTATCAGATGAAAATAGAAAAGTAGGACTAAAGATAAATGTTAAAAACGGTAAAGTTATGTTTAATGGATTTTCTCAAAATACGAAAATAAAGATTAATTATGATGAGTTAGAAAAAGTTACCAGTTTCAAATACATTGGTCAGATTATTAATACATATGGAAACGTAATGGATGAAATTAATCAAAGAATTAAACTTGGTTTTATTGCTCTTGGTAGAAATAACTTGATACTAAAAGGAAATATGCCTATGGGTTTGAAAAGGAAGGTTTTGATAAATGTGTTTTACCATTTCTTACTTATTCGTAGATCAGTACAGAAACACTCAAAGGAGTATGGAGAGATGCATGTGGGAGTAGCAATAAAAGATCAAAAACACAACATATGGGTAAGAGAACAAACAGGTGTTACTGACATCATCTAAAAAATTAAGAATAAAGTGGAGTTGGGCTAGATATATTGCTAGAAAAGATGATAATAGATGGACAATTGATATCTTAAACTGGAATCCAAGTGATTGCTAAAGACCCAGAAAGAGACCACATGTGAGATGAATGGATGCAACAAGAAAGTGTGCAAGGATGATGTGGATAAGAGAAACTAAAGATTAGAGAAATGGAATTGAACTTGGAGAGCTCTTCACCCTGCAGTGGATTGGTAATGTTTGTTGTTGTTGTTGTTGTTGATAATAATGATATATATATTAAAATTTTCAATATATTCACTAACATCTGGAAATGCAGGGTATAAAAGATGATACATATTTTAAAGCTTACCTGTGTTTTGAATATTCTGGATGTTTTTAACACACTGCTACATTTGTCAAGTATGTGGAAGAAGAATTAGATTGAGCTTAATCCCAATCTCATTTGAAATGTGTACTCCTATTTCAGATATTTTAGATTTAAGGAGTGATATATCTGCTTCAACACTATAAAATATACTTCCAACAAAAGGATAATTATAAATTTTTAAACACACTTTATTATATTAAGTAATATTTTACTAAGGCTGTAACCTTTAGAAATAAGCATCTGAAAAATTTGAAGGTAGGGACTTCTACAGATCTTAGCCACAAGCTTACACTAGGAAGAAAAGAGGGAAACCCTTCTTTACTTCAACCTACTTTTATATATGAATAGGTGAATGAGAAGTGGTTAGATTTAAGAGTGTGAAGCTATTCAATACTTCACTAATTAAGTCCACAATTCTTATTATACATTAATATTCACGAAATCTTACGATTTACATTGAGTCAATGGGAAGATCTTATAGTAAGAAATCTATTACGATAATTTAAAGTTATAATTATAAATTTTATTAAACACACATTATTATATTAAGTATTATTTTACTAAGGCTGTTACTTTTAGAAGCTTATGCTAGGAAAAAAAGAGGGAAATCCTTCTTTACTTCAACCTACTTTTATATATGAATAGGTGAAGCTGAAGTGGTTAGATCTAAGAGTGTGAAGCTATTCAATATTTCACTAATTAAGTACACAATTCTTATTATACATTAATACTCACGAAATCTTATGATTGACAACGAGTCAATGGAAATATCTTATTGTAAGAAATCTATTACAATAATTTAAAGTTGTAATTATAAATTTTATTAAATGCACATTATTATATTAAGTAATATTTTACTAAGGCTGTAACCTTTAGGAATAAGCATCTAAAAAATTTGAAGGTAGGGTCCACTTCAGCTTCACCTATTCATATATAAAAGTAGGTTGAAGTAAAGAAGGGTTTCCCTCTTTTCTTCCTAGCATAAGCTTGTGGCTAAGACCTGTAGAGGTCCCTACCTTCGAATTTTTCAGATGATTATTTCTAAAGGTTACAGCCTTAGTAAAATATTAATTAATATAATAATGTGTGTTTAATAAAATTTATAATTACAACTTTATATTATCGTAATAGATTTCTTACTATAAGATCTTTCCATTGACTCGTAAATCGTAAGATTTCACGAGTATTAATGTATAATAAGAATTATGGACTTAATTAGTGAGGTAGTGAATAGCTTAACACTCTTATATCTAACCACTTCAGCTTCACCTATTCATATATAAAAGTTAGTTGAAGTAAAGAAGGGTTTTCCTCTTTTCTTCCTAGCGTAAGATTGTGGTTAAGACCTGTAGAGGTCTCTACCTTCAAATTTTTCAGATGCTTATTCCTAAAGGTTACAGCCTTAGTAAAATATTAGTAAAAGGATAAATAAATTATTGACTTTGAAGGTCTCTTCTTATCTTTTCCCAATTTTATTTTATATCCATCATATATTCAAATTATTTTCAGAATAGGGTAGAAGATCATGATTTTCTTCAATCAATGTATTGAATGAAAAATCAATAAATAAAACTAAAGCTATCATGAGATAATATTATTTGGCACATATTGCAACACAATTTACTCATTCTCAAAGCTATTTGTAGAATCATCACTAGATGATATTTTAATATTTAAAATTTTATTTTCATCTAAACATTTTAATGAACTTGATATTCATTTGATAGTATTTATATCCCATTTTTTCTAAGGAATTTATCTTCAAATTTAAATATTGTTAGTTTTCTTTAATGATAATTGTATAGTTGTCATTAAATTAAATCAACTTCACATATTAGCCCTAAGCATATGTGTGTATATTTATGACTTTGGAATACAATACTTTGAAAGAACATTTTAATAATAAATGTCTTTATTACCGATGTAATGTCTTGACAAACACTTTAGTAGAGCTTAATATTTATAAAAAATATTTCAATTCATCATTATCTAAATGGGTTTGCCAATATTGCATCACAATAAAATATATCAAGGTTGATAAAATTATAATGAACTACAATTAATTACATCATTAAACAATGCTCATCATATATAACCACTTATAAGTATATAAACCAGTCCTAAATCATTAATCATAAAGAAAACCATAAAAATTAACAATGTGACAATTTAAAAAAAATTATAATGGTTTAAAGGAAATGAAAATTAATAGTAAACAATGGATATGTATTTCATTTATTTCAAATCCACAAGTGAAACTTTTTAAGAATATATTGTACCTATCAGAATTGTATGTTCATCTAACAAAAGCTAGTGTCTAGGCAAAAGTATCTAGAGTCCAATCATGTGCAAGAGACAAAAGTCAGAAACAATCATGAACTCTACCCTACTGCCCGTATTCCAGGCTTATACAATTACAAACAATATTTCTGATGATAACAAATGGACTCTTATTTATTCCTATCCCAGAACCACAACAGAGAAACAAGAGAAACCCTCGCCCAACAGAATGAAACAGCCCCAGATTATAAATTACACTTTCCATCAAAATTCATTAATAAATGTCAGAATTTTGCCTGGTCAATGGAAATGAGTTATATATGATGCAATCTAATGAATGATGTGTATGTATAAATCAAGAGTCAAATCAGAATTAAGTACTAATTATATGGTTAATAATTTATTAATATTAATTATGAGGTAAAGAATAAATGAATAGTTATCTAACCCAATAAACAGTTGTAAATCTATTTACATATAAAACTAATAAAATTTTGGGTTTCACCTGATTATGAATTCTGATTTGTGTATCTTAAGAAATTACATAATAGTAGAACATAAGTGATTGATTAAATAATATGCAAATCCACAATTGAATATGATGACTAAAAGGTTTACAGATTGTTAAGGCAATGTGGCTTAATATACTAACAGTAGATACCAATTTTACCAAATTATAATTTGAATACTATGATTATTTTGTGAGAAATGGATGACCTTAAAGGACAGAGAATGAAGGAATATGAGTTACAGCAATTGCATTTACTATGGTTGATTTGAAACAAACATGAAAATATTTTATAGTTTACATGATTTAATTAAGCAGTCATTAGATCTCAAATTGTTTAACGTGAAAAATCATTTATATTTTACCTTAGTCCCTTTTGACTTGATTGGATTTATTTAGCATTGTTTGTTAGTGCACTCAAACAATGTCTCAATGAGAGGGTGAGTAGCTTAAAAAAGCATTAAAAATGGCATTGCTAACCTATAACATAAACGAAAATATAGGACGGATTTTAATAATCATGGCATTATGTCTTATGGATTTAAAATGGGCAAAAATAAGAATATTAAGCAAGAATTGCAGTGCTGACCAAATGATAATGCTAAAAAAAGTAGAGTCCATTTTAAGACTAACTCTTCATCAATTATGTAAGTATACAAAATGTGCCTGTACATGTGACAGGTTGGCATTTGAAAAGGTGGTTGAGTAGAAATAATTTTCCAATGTTAGCCCATGCATAGCCTATCTACAGCCTGAAAATATCCTGGAGTCAGTGCTTCCAAACTTCTTTCGGGGATATTCCATAAATAAGTAATCCCGGACCTCCGGGTTTTAAGTTTGTAAAAGCAAGATGTAAGAAATTTTTGTAACATAATCTAGGCCAAGCAATGCTAATAATAATAATAAGAAATCAGGTTCTTAATGATGGTGATAAGTGAATTAAGGCCCTCATGACTTAATAGAATCTAGCATAATGACATGGTATAATTTGATCCCTCTTGAAAGATATGCAAATAACCTTTAATATTATTGAGAATGTCAAAACATTAAAAGGGGATATAGTTCCCTTCATTAATCAAATATTAGTATGCTAACTAGTAATCAAGTCCATAAAAAAATTATCATGCTAGATGGTGTGGTGGGCAAATGATTGATCATATAATAATAAAAAAACATAAAAGGTAAGGTCATTAAGTTTATTTTAAAATATAGTATAAAAATAAAATAAATAGTGTGAACATGACAGTATATTAATATCTTAAATGTAGCAGAGGACAATCTGCCACTAAGCAAAATAGAACAACTTAAAATCCCATTCAATCAAAAGAACTGTTAGTTAAGTAACAAAGCTTACATTTAACTATTTAACATCCCATAATAGCAAGGATATCTAATAAAAAATTATATTTTCAGTTCGCTAGATTGAACTATTAGCATATTAAATTAAATCATACAAAAAATTATAATATTGAAATTAAAAAGTGTCACATTTAAAACATTTAATAAAAATTGTGAAATCCATAAAGAAATGCATAAAAAATGAAATTATAGATTCATGCATTAGATTTTACAAAAGAAAGAGAAAGTCATTATTTTATAGAATTGTAATAACTAGCACTACAATGCCACATTTAAATAAGAAGAGAATTACATTACAAATAATTTATATTTTAAAAATGAAAGTTTTAAAAGAATTCATATTAGCGGCCTGATTAGGATTTACCTTCCATTACTTGATGACTTGATGTCTGTATGCACTGATATGTGTAAGACTGTAAAAATCTGTAAAACACAATTGGCAATGCAAAGTTTGAAAAATAATGGTGGGCATCTTGATATAGTTAGTTCAACATTTAATTTAGGCAGTCTATAAGTGGAGATGGCATATTAGCATAGCAGTATAGAAATGATTTTGAAGAAGAATGGGGAAGCAAATTTAGTCCCTCTACTCAGAATTCATATTTCAAGATTGACTGATATGGAACCATTCTGCAATACTAACTAAAATAGTGCAAAAAGAGACTTCTATCCTAAAATTTCAGCTCTATTTATATGCTAGCAAGACCTTCTCATATATTCTCTTTCTGATGATGAGGCCCGGATGTCCATTAAGTGGCCTGAATACACTTATTCTTTATTCACAATTAAAATGCAACAAGTTCTGGAGAGTATTGTTGTACTCTATTTCAAAAGATATAATTTCCATTATTATTATGTTTGCATAGGGAATTTAATTTATTAATTACCCTTTTAAAAATAAATCAAGAACGTTCTTTTATTTATAAGTTTCTGAGTTTTATTAATTACTCTCCAGATGCTTCTTTGGTATTGCATCATCAAAAATAAAATACATGAACTATAAAATATAAAATAAATATACAAAATATTTAATATTTAATTATGATCAATAATATTTTTAGCAATATCATACATACATACATGATTATTTAAGGGAATGAAAATTTAAATATTTCCAAATTAAAATTAATAAATATTCTTAAAATGAAACATTTAATTTACAAAAGGAAAAAAAAAAAAGGTGTTAAAACATTTTATGTGTGTACTTACACTCCCTAGTGATTTACAAATATATACCTGGGTTTAAACCTCTGATTTAAGCTTTCAAATCACCAGACAGTCAAGCAAAATGTGTGTAATATATTTTCACTTCAATATATAAGAGTGTGTTTAATGCTTATTTCTACATTCCAAACAATATTAATAAATAAGTTAATCATTTTAAGAATGTCATACCTGTCAAGCAGAAAAGTAATGACATATATCAATTTTTGGGGATTGTTTGCTATCATATATAGGTGAATGTAGGTGCAGTGTTGAGAAGAGATTAAGGGAGCATGAATTGTTTTATAAACGTGTAAAAACTAAAAATAATGATGATTTAATGTCTCCTGTTTTTTTTTGATTACTAAGAAACATGTAAATATAAATTTAAATTTGATTTTGAAAATGTGAAAATTATTCATGAAGAGAGAAAACATAATAAAAGAAAAATTAAGGAGACAACTTTTATGAATAGGAATAAAATGCATTTAATAAATGGACAAGCTGCTAACATTAAACTACAATATTCATGGGATTTGAATTAATGACACTTGCTTCCACTTTGTTTTTGAATTTAATGGCAGTTGAGGCAGGGTTAAAAAAATTAACCAAAAGTACTTCTGTGGATTTAAGGATTGCTTATAAAAGTTTATTACTGTTAAATTTATTATTTTTATTACAATTACAATTTTCTTTCAATTAATGAACATTATATATATAATACATATTTTGTGGGTTAAAATTTAAATATTAATATATTGAAGGTTTGACTTGATCACACAAGTGATCAATTCAAAATGCCATTAAAATAATATCCATATTATCAACATATACATATAAATATACCCAACTTCTTTTTAAAATTTGTTTTTATATGACTATTATAAAAATATAATAACACACCAGCATTTCAACTATTTTATAATATAGTCTTTTTCAAGGAACCTAAAATATAAAAATACAAATATATAATAATAAATATAAAATATCACATATTCCAAACAAATACAAAAGTATTAAAAGCATACTAAAAAATTATCTTTATCTAATGTTTTTGGATTTGTTTGGAATATGTGATATTATATATATATATATATATATATATATATATATATATATATATATATATATATATATATATATATATATATATATCAAAATACAGTAAAATCCATATAAATTATATTATTTTTAGAAGTACTTTCAACGATATATCTTATAGTTTTATCAACCACATATATTTGAATAATCAAAATGAGACAACCCTTCATAATACCAATAGTTCAATTCAGATTTTTCACAATCTGTTATTTGAACATTTGATGACTGCCGATTCATTAACATTTGAAAATTTCTTGAAATCAACATAGCTTCAGCCTCTTTAATTTTACATTTATTGTGGCAATGTTCAATTTGAATAATTTGAATATTTTTATAAAAAAGTGAAAATTATTCAAATTGAATGTACTAAAATTGAACGTACTCAAATTGAACGTTGCCACAATAAATGTAAAATAAAAGAGGCTATGTTGACTTCAAGAAATCATCAATTGTTAAAGAATCGGCAGTCATTAAATGTTAAAATAACAGAATTGTGGGAAATCTGAATTGAACTATGGGTATTGTGAAGTGTTATCTCATCTTGATTATTCAATGTTATATAGTTGATAACGACTACAAGATTTATAGTCAAAAGTCCTTCTAAAAATAATATAATTTATGTCGATTTCACAGTATTTTGATATATATATATATTGATTTGAATATTTAATATATTGTGGAATAAATACAGACATCAAACTTTATATATATATATATATATATATATATATATATATATATATATATATATATATATATATATATATATATATATATATATATATATATACACATATATAAAGTGTATAAAATTTGCAGATGATATGGCTCTTATTGCTGAGGAAGAAAAGGATCTTCAGAATATGTTGAATAAATTGGAAGAAGGATGTATGGCATATGGAATGAAGATTAATATTGAAAAGACTAAGTGTTTATGGATAGGGAGAGATGCAAAAAGACTGCAAATTGGAATCCATGATGACATGGTGCAGCAGGTGAAGGGATTTAGATATTTGGGTTGTTGGTTGAGTGAGGATGGAAGAAGTGAAGATGAAGTTAAAAGAAGAATAGCATTGGCAAAGGTGACATTTGTAAAAAGAAAGAAGATATTCTGTGGACCTATGGAAAGAGAATTAAGGAAAAGATTAATTAAATGTTTTGTGTGGAGTGTATTAATGTATGGTTGTGAGACATGGACATTGAGTAATAGAATTAAGAAACGACTGGAAGCTTTTGAGATGTGGACATGGAGAAAAATGTAAAAAATCAGTTGGGTGAATAAAATAACAAATGAAGAAGTTTTGAAAAGAGTTAATGAGAAAAGAAGATTGATTGAAAGTATCAAAGAGAGAAAGAGAAACTGGATTGGACATATACTAAGAAAAGATTATAGTTTAATGAAAGATGTTTTGGAAGGAATGGTGAGTGGAAATAAAAAGAAAGGACAAAAGAGATTGACATTATTGGATGATATACGAGATGAAAGGGGTTATGTGGAATTGAGGAAGTGGGCAAGGAAGAGAATGTAATGTAAGAATGGATGAACTGATGTAGTGACTACTCTCTGGACCTGTCTATTGGACAGACTACTATTGATTGATTGATATATATATGTGTGTGCGTGCGTGTGTGTGTGTGTGTATTGTTTAGTGTTTCTTGAAAAAGACTATATTATAAAATAGTCAAAATGTTAGTGTGTTATTTTGTTTTTTTAATTGTCATATAAAAAACAGGTTTTATAAAGAAAAAATTTGATGCATTCATTTACATATATTGAAAATTATGAATTATTTTTGAAAAGAAAAAACTGTATAGATGATATAAATTATTAATATGGTTATTGCAGAATTTTGTTTTTCATACTTTATTTTTTCCTTCACTCTATTACATTTACATGAAGCAGAATTATATATAATTACATGTGTTCCAATTATTAATATAACTTTTGAAAAATTAAATATTTTATTTACTTCCAAATGCATGTACTTTAATATATTGAATATTGCATTATTGATATAATCACACACTGATGCCTGTTCTATTTTGGGAAATATTGACAAATATATTTAATTCTAAGTGATTTTTTAGCAAGTTTACCTATAAAACTATATTCATAATTGTTTAAATAAATAATTCTCACCTGTTATTTCATAATATTAAAATAATATATAAATTTTGAGGAATACATTTCAAAAATATTTCTCCTTTTTTATTTCTTTTATTATTACTGTAATTGTTATAATTATTTTTTTTCTCCTCCATTTTCCTTGATACATATTTTTCACCACTTTGAAATGCATTTTAACAGCTTTAAAACAACATATAGCATAACTGCTCCTCTATTTAAGTAAACTAAGTATGGGATAACTAAACTTCCATTTGTATTCTAAGCTATGCTTTTTGATAATGAGCCCTTTTTTAAACTTAATACATGAAAGTCTTAGAAAAATAACTTACAATTTAGGTTCATAACATTTGATGTCCAAGCAATCTATAATTACTCTATTATTAATATGAATCTCTCTGAATCATAAAGAGTTTAAAATGTTGTTGACATTTTTATTGTCCAAAATAGTGTATATCAATAACATCATAACCTTTTATATTTTCTTGTGTTGGCTACTTGCAAATAGTTTGAAAATAATTTACCATAGTTAATCATGGAAGACAGTATTTAGAACAGTTATGATGAGGTATATATTTTGGAAAATATTTCATGATTTTTTCTTTAGCAATTCATGTTTTCCCCATATAGGAAATTGTTTTAACTGACATTGATGTTTTGCTGGTGTTTTACTATGGCTCTGTTCCAAGATATGTTCACTGTGGATGGAAATCTAGGAAAATTAACAAAGTCTGAATGTCATATAAGATTAGTAACAGGATGAATGATTAATTAACATAAGTAATTTTGGTCTTTATTTTAATTTCTGATAATTAGCCTTTTTTCATTTAGTATGGAATTTATAAACAAGTTTATCAGACCAACATTCGAAAAGTTTTTGAATATAATTTACTTATAGTTACCCTGTTTTTCAAAATATAATTAACAAAATTGTTTAATTAAAATTTGATCCTGTATTTAAGTACTGGCAATGTGTTTTTAAAATTACATTTAATTAATTAATTAAAGCTTTGACCTTAGACTTAAAATATGTTCATTGCTTTTAAAAACATACTTACTAAAATAAATTCAATTAACATTTTGATTTTGAATTTCCCATTACCTGTTCATCAAAATAAAAGAATTAATTGTAAGAAAAAAACCTAATTAGAATTTGTTTCAAGTGTAAAATTGCTTTTTAGGTGCATAAATTGCCTAATGCTATTTTAAAAAGTACTATACACAAACACCACAAATATAGAATGATGGTTCATGAGGGTATTATATATAAATATATGTTAACATGTTATATTCTTGAAATAATGAATTATTTTTATAGTATTAATAAAGACTCATTTTTACATTTATAGGCTGGAATTAAATATGAGCATCATTTAAAATAAGGCTTTGGAAGAGAATATAACTGGGATGGGAAAACAATTATTGTCCCATCACAAATGCTTGGAGAATACTTAATCAATACATTTGAAATATAGTAGATAGTTTTATAACTCTGTCTATACTTCAAATAAATTTCCTCATTATCATTAAATTATTTATTATAGTGAAATTAGCTTGCCAAAGATGATGCTTAAAAAGGCCTATTCAGATCACATACATTATTATTAATCATTACATTTAACAAAGATATAATAACATATGACTTAGTATAATTTAATGTTCAATCTTCATCATCTTCATTTCTCTCTCTATTTACTACAACATCTATCTATCTATATATGTGTCTATTTGTCTATGTTGTTATATGCCTATGTACCAATTTTACTGTTTGTCAATTTATTAACTAATATATCTTTTGTAATGGCTGTTTGTCTATTCAATCATCCAATTTTCTTTTCATCCATCCATTATTATTCTATCTATTCATTATATTTGGCACTATCAATTTATCAACATTGTCCATTTTATCTGAGATTTCATAATAAATGCATACATTAAGATTTTAGAGGTAGATGGGTAAGATATTATTGTATAGTTTTAGCTAGTTTGATTTTTTACTTTTGTTAAAGATTATTTTGGTCGCCCATCTTTCAAGCATATATAAGATCTTGCCTTCTATTGACCCTCTTTAAACTTGCTGGACATCATAGGTTGTTTTTTTTTCTCTTTGGATAAAAAAAAAATCAGAAATGTATTTAGTAGTTATGGTTCTGATATTTCTTGAATATATTTACATCACAATACTATTGTTTTTTTTTTATTAAACTGAATTTTTTTTTTGATGCTTTCAAATGTATATTATTCATTTTACTTAACATTGATTATTTTAAAAATATTGTATCATTCATACTTTATTAAAAAAATGTTAATGCATATGATATATTTTTATTAAGCTTGGAAATAGCAATAGCTAATTGATATGGCTATACTGTAAACCAATAATTGTCAGCTCTCTAAATTCGTCGAAACCATAATTTGTATAAATATTGGTAAGCTTTGTTTCAAAAAAAAAAAAAAAATAGAATCATGTGTAATCATAAAAATTACTCTAATATATACATTATCACTGCTGTGTGTAAAATATATAATAGTAAAAGAACGTTTTATCATCTTATTATACATAAATATCGAAATGTTATTGTGAAGAAAGTATATCTAAAAGGAGTTGTTTTTCTTTTGTATTTATTTCTGCTCATAAATGACTTTGATGCTTGTAAGACCTCCGCTTTGATATTTTTGAAAAAATTGTAAAACTTAAAGCGATTGAGTAAATATTTTATTGTTATAATATAAATGTTATTTTTTTCAAATGATGTCAAGATTTTAATCCATAAAAGGAAAACAAACTAAGAAGCCCTTAAAATGTGTACAACTTTTTATGAATTTTGTTGTTGGTGTTGTTGATTTGAAATTTTCCTTTTTCTCTCTATCGTTTTCTATTTAGTTTTATTTATTTTTTATCAAAAGTATTCCGATACACTTTACTGTAACCTACAATTTATTGCTAATGCATTAAAGAACTTGCAGTTTTAACGTAAATAACCCTTTGTCTATAAAAATATACAAATACTTTTTTTATTCACCTTGTTAAATAAAAATACTTTGATCACTGACATATACATATGTGACTATTTTTGTATTTTACTGAATGACTGTTATTTGAATGAATAGGGATTAAAACAAACAGCATTTCAAATATTAAAATATATAGTACAATTAAATGTGTGTGTGTGTTAAAAATAGGAAATTTATTAATTATTAATACAAATGAAGTATACTTTAAAAACTGTATTCAGATATTTAAATCTCTGGAATGCTGGCATTTTATTTTCTCCTGCCTCATGAAAGTTTTTGAAAATGCTCAAACTTTCACATCTTCATTTTATATAAAACTCAGCAACATGGATTTGATTTCTTTTTAATTTTATTTTATAAATGAATAATATTCTAAAAACACACATTTGTCCTTTTTAAATTTGATGTTTAAATAAGATCAAGGTCATAAATGTCATCAGTGATATTTATGTATTATTCTTTCTGTAAATTAGAAAATATGTGTTCTATTTTAATTTTTTTTTAATATGAATAAACAAATGTATGTTTATGAAAAAATCTATCAAATTCTGTTTTAAAATTTGATATTTGCTTTATAATTAATACAATATTTGAAAAAAGATTTTAACACTATTTCACATTATAATCTTGTAAAATTTAGTGTGTGTATATAAAATAGGAAAATTCTGATTTTAAGTGAATTATGAACTTCTTTATTGCATAAAATATATTACAGTACTTTTATGAAGTGCTGAAAATATTGAAATTATTGGATGGCCTTTAAATATGACATGTGAGTGAAAGAAATTTATATTTAAAGTAATAGTGCATTATAGGAGCTCAACTTCTGATGTAATAATTTTTATCAAATAAAAGAAAACTGCATACAAAGATGTTAAGAAGAAACATGAATCATATAACTTCAAAATTGCATTAAAATATCCTTATAAAATGAGACCTTGGTGTGTGTGTATACATGTAGGAGATTCTTGACTTCCATACATTCTACTTTTATACAGTTCATTATTTTATATGAGAGAAATAGAAAAAGATACAAGTTACATTCACCGTAATAAAATTTTAGATATGCTTAATGATAAAACTTATAAACTATCAAAAAGAGATCACACAACGTATTTAGAAAAAACAACAAAAGCTATTATTAATAAATCACCTATTGAAACTGAGATAAAAATAAAATAATCCCTCATCAAAAATCTTATGTCTGTCCAAAATTTTATGGACTTCCAAAAATTCACAAACCAGATACCCCCCTTCATCCAATAGTAAGTACAATAGGTTTTCCAACTCATATTTTAGCTAAATACTTATCGGATTTCATTAAACCTACAATCCCATTTATTAAATCATATATTAAAAACTCTCTTCATTTTATTTCTGTTTTAAAAAGTTTAAAAATTAATGCTAATGACATTCTGGTCAGTTTTGATGTCGTGTCTTTGTTTACAAACATTTCAATTGATGAAGCTTTAAATTTAATCTCACAACGTTGCAATTTACCAGACCATATTATTGCTTTGATTAAACATTGTGTCTTAAATACATATTTTGTATACAATGGACAGCATTACAGACAAGTTTTTGGTACTCCTATGGGCTCCCCTATCTCAGGAGTAATAGCTGATTTATTCATGGAATATATAGAAACTCATGCTTTAGAATCATCATCTTTAAAACCTCTCATTTGGCTCAGATACATAGATGACACTTTTGTCATATGGCAACATGGAAAAAATAAATTAAATGATTTTTTCTTACATTTAAATAATATGCATACTCATATTAAATTTACAATGGAGACAGAGTCTGATGGAAAAATCCCTTTTCTTGATGTTCTAGTCACTAGAACACCAAATAGTTTATCTTTTTCTATTTACAGAAAGGATACACAGACAGATGTTTACATTTACATTCTCATCATCACCCAACTCAGATAGTTTCTGTAGCCAAAACTCTTTTAAATAAAGCAATTAACCTTTCAGATGACCCATATCTGAAAGAAGAAATAAATCATATTAATAGTGTTTTATTAGCAAATAGTTATAATTACAAATTTATAAAAAAAGCCTTATTTAAAGCCCAAAATAGACAAAATAGGAAACAAAAAGAAGATAAATCAACTATTAGGATTTGTGTTCCATATGTAAAAGGAACTACAGACAGTATCGGACATATATTAAAATGCTATAATATAGATACAGCATTTTCTGCTCATCAAAAGATCATCAATATAATAACCAAGCCTAAGGATTCAATCCCTCTTGTATCTCATGGTGACTATCAAATCTCATGTAAAAATTGTAAAGCTTCTTACATAGGTATGAGTAATTGTTGCATCAGTATTAGGAGAGATGAGCATGCTAATACAGTTAAAAAACACTCATTATTATCATCACTCTCACTCCATACTATAGATTCAGGTCATAAAATTGATTTTTCTAGTACCAGGATCATATCCAGATGTGATAATCATCTACCAGTGCAAAATTATAGAAGCCATTGATATACTTAAAATGCCAGATTGTATCAATAAGCAAGATGATACATGCAAACTTCCTCCTATTTGGAAAGATTTTTTTTAAAAAAAAAACATTCCTAAATTTAACATTTTTCCTAGTGGTGGAATTTTAATGTTTTATTCAAATCAGTGATTGTTGTGCCTCTACAACTGTCTATCTACCTTTTATAACTCTGTGGATGACTTGTGTGACCAAGTTGAAACGTCAGTATATTAATATTAAAAGATTTTAACATGGATGAACCCACAAAATATGTATTATATATATATAATGATTTTTTGTCTGGAATTATCTGTAGTAAACCTTGATGGACTACTCCTTATCTACAAAGCAGAGTTCAACTATCTCTTGATAACTTTATAAAAAAACAGCAGATACTAATCAATAAAATGTTATTTATATATATATGCTAATACACCTCATTAAAATATAAATATTTTAAAAAGATTTTTTATTGTTTATATATATATATATTCACACATTTCAACTTAAAAACATTTTATTATTTATATATATATATATTCACACATTTCAACTTTCAACATTCCTACTTGTTTCAGGAACAAATTATGAAGTTCAGGACTGCTTGTATCTACATAATATTTGAAATACAGGCATTCTTACACCTGGAACTTAATTGTAAAGATAAAGGATTTGAACTCAGACTTTCAAGCAACTTTCAACTATCCACACTATCTCATACTACTGATACGCATGTTAAATAATCACCAATATACATAGTTTGTGCTGAACCAGCGCTCATCAGTTGGCCCAGATTATCATCTCTCATATATATATATATATATATATATATATATAAAAACCATAAAACAATACAATACTAGATTAAATTCAAAATTTTACCAAAATCTTTTCACAACCATGGTTTCATCTACTACCAAATAGACCTTCTCAAGTGAAACTCAAACTATAAGAAATAACAAATATATACACACAATCAAAACTTCCCATAATTCATTTGAAACTCCACCTTTTCTTAATATCAAAGGAAGTCTTCATAAGATTGATAGCCTCAGAATCAAGAAGATTTATCATCAAAGTCTCCATTATTCTTCTTTTTAACTCATTCTTTTCATAAAAAATAACCAAAGCATTGTCAAATAATATTGTATGACCTGTATTCAATTCATGAATATATAAAGGTCAGTTAAGATACCTATGTTTAACTCTACTTATATGAACCTTAATTCTTTCATTAAGGCTAAACTTACTCTGGCCTACATAAAACTTACCACAACTACATGGAATCTTATAAACAATACCAGGTATAGACCTACTAACAATAGAGTGTTTAGAACAATTAAGTAATGAATTCAAATCAGAACCTTTCTTCCATGCAACCTTCCTTCCACCTAACAAATGACTATTCTTATAAACCAAATTATAAATTGAAGCCTTAAATGGTAACAACATATAATCATTATCCTTACCAACAAAATTATTACCATCACAATCATGACTATAAACATTATTATTAGATACAAGTTTTTTTAATAAAATCATGACTATAACCCAATTCTACATATTCAGCTGCAAATTGACTTCTTTGAATATCAGCATTATTATTAAAATTATTAAGCCTTCTATTCCAACAACAAAAATTCAACAAAGACATTTTTTATGTATAAAAGGCTGATAACTATCAGGCCTAATCATATTTCTCAAATTTTTAGGTTTTATAAAATGACTACAAAATAAAACATCATTAACCTTCTCAACATTTGAATCTAAAAACTTTAATTTTACAAAATAAAAACTACCCCCCTTAATTGTAAACTTAATACTAGAATCAAAACCATTCAATCCACATAAAAACTCTTCTAATTTCTCTTTCTGAATAACAAACAAACAATCATCAGCATACCTAACAAATAATTTTATAGAACATGAAAACAGATTAATAACACTACACTCCAAATAATCAATATAGACTGCACACATCAATGGAAAAATAACATAACCAATAACCCAACCCTCTCTAATCTTATAAAATATATCATTAGACTTAAAATACATTGAATCCTCTAACAGCAAAAGCAAATCATGAAAAACCTTAATCTTATCTGCAGAAAAACATTCCAATTTTTTTAAAAATTGACACAAAACATCAACACTTTTTAATCTATTAACCAATTGGTACATATTTTCAATGTCTAAACTACCATAAACACAATCATCATCCAAAACAAAACCATTTATTTTCTTAAAAGCTTCAAAAAAAGAAGAAACACAAAATTAAATCCTTAAAATATCTTATAATAAATTTTGGTATTTTATCAACAATTCCTTTTGTAAAATCAAAAATACATCTCAAAGGAAAATGATCTTTATGAGATTTCAAATTAAAGAAAACCTTTCAAGCCACATAATCACTAGGGTAACAATTTAAATAAGTAGTTCTATCAAAAATCTTTTTTTTATTTTCCATAACTTTTATAATTTTAATTAATTTACATTTTATTTTTTCACCAGGATCATAATCTAAAATAGTATATTTTCCATTATTCAATTCTAAAGAAACTTTACTTTTAAAATCAATATTATTTAACAATACAAACTGCCACCTTTATCTTCTTTTAACAAAACAACAACATTGGCTATTAATATTTTCTTAACAAAACTAATTTCCTTAGGGGCAAAAACAAATTTTTCTTTTTTAAGTAATTGAATATTCAAAATAACCTGTAAAGAAACTTTATTTTCATCAGAAATATTACTACTAATTTCAATGGCAGAAACAAAATCAAAAACTAAATTCTTATAGCAAAAGGAACAAAGCCAGGACCTTTAGCTAAAATAGCCATATCAGACACACTCAAAACATAATTTGACAAATTTAAAACAGATGAAGCATTATGCCTATTTTTATAACACCCAAATCTAAACTTTTTTCTTTCACAAAACCTTTATTTCCAGCCTTTCCAATCAAACACTTAAACTTCTTAAAATACTTATTATTATAAGTAATTTCACACTTCTAAACCACTTTAAAAAAGAATTCAACACTGAATAATTAAAATTCCTTCTACAATCCAAACCTCTTCTAATCATTTTATATTTATTAATTAAATTAGATAAACTACTCATAATCTGCATAATAAATTGTTTAAGAATGAATCTTTTAAAATTTAGAATAAAATCACAATTAGAAAATAAAACCAATTTTCTATCCAACTTAATATTACATGAATTAGGAAACACATTGCAAAACCTACAAGTCTTAAGAAAATTTAACTGAACCTTTAAAGACTCTATTCTATTAGACATGTTAATTAACTTTTTTATTTCTAAAATTTCTACACAAGAAAAATTATCATATAAAATCTGCCACATACTGAAAGAAAATTAATAATAATAAAAAAAAAACCTATACAAACACAAGCAAATAATTAATAATAAACAAATAATACAAATAAATAATACAAATACACAAAACAAAGCAAATAAAATATGAAATTCACAAAACCATATAGCACTATCTAAAAATACTAAATAGTATTCCTAAATAGAAAACCAAACCTGCCTAACACTATACTAGCAAAAATAAAAATGAAAACCATAAAACAATACAATACTAGTTTAAATTCAAAATTTTACCAAAATCCTTTCACAACCATGGTTTCATCTGCTACATATATATATATATATATATATATATATATATATATATATATATATATATATATATATATATATATATATATATATATATATAATCAGTGCTCAGTTTATATTAAGATAGCAAATTTTTTATGCTTTAATGGATAGGCTTCAATTTACTCCAAACTCAAAATCTTTAGCCAGCTATACCATTAAAAATCTGATGATAGAATACCCAAATCCCATGCTGATGCCAATATTGTTGCTATGCGCATGCATAATCTCTCTGAAATTTATAGAAAATATTTTAAACACTCCACAGCCATATTACTTTCAACCACACTCACTCTTTAAATAACAAAAAGCTTAAATACTGCAGTCTATTATAAAGATGTTAACTAGCATTATGCATTGTTTCTATTTATTACATTAGTGTTTGGGAAGAAAAAATGACTATTGTATTGTCTTTATAAGTAAATATAAAATTAAACATATTTGTTTACTTGCAATTTAAGATATTTGCTGTCGTAGATTCACACTCTTTGTTTTAAGATTTTTGTTAACTTAATCTCACACTCATTGTTTAAAGTAGCTTTAAGTTCAATATATATATATTGTAATGATCTGGATTTAGGTACCTTAATGTAATCTGCACCACAGGGCGCCATCTAGGCATTTGAACCTAGAAAAATTTATAAAGTAGGCAGATACGTAAGTCAAAAAAAATTTTTTTTTTTATATATATATTTTGATTTCGATCATTAGCCCATTGTCACTAGCTCAGGGAGTAGCCAAGATTGATATTTATAATAAATTCTTCTCTAAGAATATATAAAAAAGAATAAAATAAGCCACTGCCAGTAATTAACACACAAACATTTATTTGTGCACATATATAAAATTTAGCATTATTTTAGAATAACTTTTGCTTTGGATTTTAACTTGATTTTAGAATTTAAATTTACATTTTAATTTTTATAATATTATAAGTTTACATTTTAATTTTTTATAAGTTCACACAGATGGATTTATAAAAGTTTGTTTTAAAATGTTTGAGTATAGATCGCTTACATAGATTTCACAGTTAAAAACATTTCAATATAAACATAAATGATCAAAATACTAAGTCATTGATACCGTCAATTGCAGAGGAAAATTTATAAGTAACCCAATAGCATCCACCATAAGATGCTTGCATTGATGCCAATAACTTAAAAGACATCCGAATAAATACATTTTAGATACTCACCGTAAGGCATCATTATTTATCGAATGTCTATATATTTTGATCCAATATGAAAACCCAAAACATAATTAACCGATAACGAATCCATGCAAGCATCTATAAACAACTTAAATTTAATGCATTTTTATTTAGTGTCGAGTATGAATAGACTACATAGATTTGCATTTGAAGATAAAACATTATATACCCATTTAACCTTAGGCTAACAGTTCGCAGTCAAACTGGCGTCAATCCATCTGATATATCGATGTATTCAATGTAATACGAATACTGCAACACAAAAAGGTTAATATAAGATATTGACTCTCATCAGATAGGAATATTACATCTATCTACTGAGAAGAACAATAAAAAAAACTTCATAGAAATGGACTGTGGTCATTTTGTCAACTTACGATCACATTCCCTAGGCAAGAGGAAGCTGTGCGGCGTATACAAATGATTCTTCCCGTAGCGAATCTTGCATTACATCTACTAACTACATCAAAATATCCAATCCACTGACCCAATTCAACAACAACACGAATAACCTAAGATTACCCTCCCCTAATATAACTTTACAAATCTATACAGCCATTCACGCCCGACTTAAGTTTATCATTGATATATTTTAATTTATCGGAAAATAGAAATCATATAAAACTTAAAGAACAAAAACATATATAAATGGAAATGATTTTACAAAATAAATACATCAAATAACATTTTAACTACTTTAGTCAGATAGGAAATTCTTATACTTATAAATATTGAAAAGTTTAGTATTTAGAGTTCTTTTGTTTAGAAATGTTCATAAATTATATATTTCTTACTGTTTTGAAAAATGTCCCTTTTCTCTGATTTCTTGTAATTGAAGGTATTAATCCCACGAAGTCATAAGGAGATCAGTGTGCAGTTAATCACTGGTCCTTTATGGTTGATGGTATTCTTCTGGGCCTTGATGTCCTGTGGCCCACAATATCAGAAAATGATGTTTCATTTTTTTTGAACAACTGAAGAAATTGAAAGTGCGTCTTTCAATCCCTTCTCCTTCAACTCTGCACTAACACCTATAGTCACATCGTAATAACTCTTTTTATTTCCAACCTTTCATTTTATATTAATTTTGTGGATTAACTAAACATTACATCATCGATGTGATGGTCCTTTCATTGAGGTCCAATTCCATTGTTTTTTTCTCCTATCTGACTGTTGCTTATACATTTAAATGCCCAAGGCTAGTTTACATTTAACTAATTAAAACAATCATTTCCATTTTCTGATTACTTAATGTGTTTTCCAAAATTAAAGATATATTTTTATCTCTAAATCTTTTTAAGTTTTTGCTTTTAAAATATTGTTTCTATTTTTAATAAAGTTTTATTTTAATATTTTTTTTCATCTGTGTGATTATATATATATATATATATATATATATATATATATATATATATATATATACGAGTTTAAGATAGATTTTTTTTAATTTTCAATTTTTAATTCTTAAAAAAAAGTTTTTATTTGCAAACTTTTATTCTTTTCATGTTTACTAATAAAAAAACAATGTAACATATGTATGTGCCTGTTACATATCAGTAAACTTGCTTAAAAAAATAAACAAAAAAAAGTATTTTACTTAGGGTTAATAATTATGGTACATGATTAACGAAGACATTTACAAGAACATCCGGTTAGTAATTTTACAAAAAGACTATATACAAAAAAAATGTTAACTATCGTTTTCCTAAGGACCATTTACGTTCACCTCCTCCCCACAAGAGTTCTATTTTTTTATACATTTTATTTTTACACACGGCATGACAAGAAAATTTTATAAATTATTTATTTAAGATGGTTGCACTGAGGTAAATATGTTTTAAGAAATAATGGGTTTAAACATGTATATTTGCAGCACAATTATAAATACCACCAACTTATTTATGACTGACTGAAATGCTTACATAGGCTTACACTGAAGTAAATTTCGAAACAGTACTCATTGTAAGGTACTACATTTATGATCATAAACTTACGTGGCTGTGTGTGCCTATACACATTAAAGCAGAATATATATTAACAACCAAAAAATCATATTATTTGCAACCTTTTGACTTTCTTTTTAACAAAATACAATTTAAAATTATTTATACTTTCTCATGTTTAATATATGTGCAATTTCTTTCTGGCAGCACTTTTATAAGATTTAAAGTATATGACTTTATGTAAACAGATAAAAATATCTCACTTTGAAAAAAGAAATTTACTCAGGGTATACGTGGTTTTTATTAATAGATCGGCCCAAGTTGGGTGGACAGTTGTAACAATTCGGATTTAGGTGCCTTAACATAATCTGCACTACAGGGCACCATCTAGGCATTTGAACCTAGAAAAATTTATAAAGTAGGCAGATACGTAAGTCAAAAACATTTTATATATATATTTTGATTCCGGTCATTAGCCCATTGTCACTAGCTGAGGGAGTAGCCAAGATTTATATTTATAATAAATTCTTATCTAAGAATATATTTATATAAATAAAATAAGCCACTGCCAGTAATTAACACACAAACATTTATTTACACACATATATAAAATTTAGCATTATTTTAGAATACCTTTTGCTTTGGATTTTAACTTGATTTTATAATTTAAATTTACATTTTAATTTTTACAATATTATAAGTTTACATTTTGATTTTTTATAAGTTCGCACAGATGGATTTATAAAAGTTTGTTTTAAAATGTTTGAGTATAGATCGGTTACATAGATTTCACGGTTAAAAACATTTCAAAATAAACATAAATGATCAAAATACTAAGACATTGATACCATCAATTGCAAAGGAAAATTTATAAGTAACCCAAAAGCATTCACCATAAGATGCTTGCATTGACACCAATAACTTAAAAGACATCCGAATAAATACATTTTAGATACTCACCGTAAGGTATCATTATTTATCGAATGTCTATATATTTTGATCCAATATGAAAACCCAAAACATAATTAACTGATAACAAATCCATGCAAGCATCTAAAAACAACTTAAATTTAATGCATTTTTATTTAGCGTCAAGTATGAATAGACTAGATAGATTTGCATTTGAAGATAAAACATTCTATCTCCATTTAACCTTAGGCTAAATGTTCGCAGTAAAACTGGCGTCAATCCATCTGATATATCGATGTATTCAATGTAATATGAATATGGCAACACAAGAAGTTTAAGATAAGACATTGACTCTCATCAGATAGGAATATTACATCTATCTACCGAGAAGAACAATAAAAAAAAAATCCATAGAAATGGACTGCGGTTATTTTGCTGACTTACAATTGCATTCCCTTGGCAAGAGGAAGTGTGCGGCATATACAAGCGATTCTTCCTGTAGCAAATATTGCATTACATCTACTAACTACAATCATATATCCAATCCACTGACCCAATTCAACAATGACATGAATAACCTAAGATTACCCTCCCCTAATATAACTTTACAAATCTATACAGACATTCATGCCCAACTTAAGTTTATCATTGATATATTTTAATTTATCAGAAAATAGAAATCATAATAAAATTAAAGAACAAAAAAATATATAAATGGAAATGATTTTATAAAAGAAATACATCAAATAACATTTTAAATATTTTAGTCAGATAGGAAATTCTTATATTTATAAATATTGAAAAGTTTAGTATTTAGAGTTCTTTTGTTTAGACATGTTCATAAATTATATATTTCTTACTGTTTTGAAAAATGTCCGTTTTCTCTGATTTCTTGCAATGGAATGTATTAATCCCACAAAGTCATAAGGACATCGGTGTGCAGTTAATCGCTGGTCCTTTATTGTTGATGGTATTTTTCCGGGCCTTGATGACCTGTGGCCCGCAATATCGGAAAATGATGTTTTATTTTTTTTAACAACTGAAGGAATTGAAAGTGTGTCTTTCAATCCCTTCTCCTTCAACTCTGCACTAACACCTATAGTCACATCATAATAACTCTTTTTATTTCCAACCTTTCCTTTTATATTAATTTTGTGGATTAACTCAACATTACGTCATCGATGTGATGGTCCTTTCACTGAGGTCCGATTCCATTGTTTTTTTTCTCCTATCTGACTGTTGCTTATGCATTTAAATGCCCAAGGCTAGTTTACATTTAACTAATTAAAACAATCATTTCCATTTTCTGATTACTTAATGTGTTTTCCAAAATTAAAGATATATTTTTATCTCTAAATCTTTTTAAGTTTTTGCTTTTAAAATATTTTATCTATTTTTAATAAAGTTTTATTTTAATAATTTTTTTCATCTGTGCGATTTTATATATATATATATATATATACGAGTTTAAGATAGATTTTTTTAATTTTCAATTTTTAATTTTTAAAAAAGAAGTTTTTATTTGCAAACTTTTATTCTTTTCATGTTTACTAATAAAAAACAATGTAACGTATGTATGTGCCTGTTACAATATATATATGAGATCATTACAGTCTATATTGAGGAGGGAGGTTTTTAACAGATTCGTTTTGAATGGAATGCCACATTCAAGTTTTACATTTTTTAGAGGAGGATGTGGCTAAAAATAATACACTTACGGGGCATTAAAATACTTTATATTGAAGTATATGATCTGATGCTCAGATCCTGCTTCACAGCCCACATCCAATCTCCTACCATCTAACTATGTTTAAACCAGTCTTTATGCACACACACACGCACACACATGCTCATATATATATATATTAATACGTATATTTTTTTTGCTTTAGTATTTTACATAAATAATGTGGATATGTATTTATCTTAATCAAAGACTATTTTAATAAATAAATATTTAATTTTATTTTCATGTGTATACGTGCTTAAATGATATATATATATATTTCAGTGCAGGAGATTGCTAACAAATCGTTAAAAGTTATGTTACATATAAATTGTATTTAAAATCATATATGAAACTTATTTTTCATATTTAATTTAGCAGTCAGAAATGATGCAATTCTTTTAAAAAGTCTCTCGAAAACAATTACCCGGAAAAGCCCCTTAGTTAAAAGTAAAAGATTACAATTTTGTAATAATAAAATAAACCCATTAGTGGAAATTTTGTCCATGCCAGCTTGTTTTAAAATCATAAAACTTATTTTAAAACAATCGTTTGAGAAACTGATAACAGAATTGCATTGTTTCAAAAGTCTTACCAGATAAGAAAGTATCCGGTCAGCCGATTTTAGATGTATGTTAAGTGCTTAAACCATGTCAGGTCCAGCAGTAGTTTCCATGCAACATTACCAAAATAGAAGTATAAATACTGCTGGATTTGAATCCAAAAGGAGGAGAGACAACCAGAATATGATGATGCCAAACCAAATCCGCATCAATGTTAATTTTCACCCAATGTGCCACGAGTAGGGGAAATTTCACCTTTCTCTCCATTACAATATGCCTTTCCTATAATTAAGCTCTGGATTCCATACTAATAAACTCTAAATGTCTGCTGATAAAGTAAATGCTACCTATCATATCATATTTAAAACCCTAGATTTCGTGAACTAATGATGGTGAACATTATTCTTATCCAGGACTGCTATTCCAGATATCAAGGTAAAAGAACGTTAGCCACTCTTGATTATCCAATTCTACCTTTTTTATAATTCTGATGCTCTGTTCTGATACTAAATTTAAATGTTTTTATATTAAGTAACTTTCTATAACTCTATATAACTGATTCTCAATAAACCTCTTTTAATTTATTTATTTCTTTATTTCCATGTGGCAAATAATTCTAATGTAATATATTTATGTATTTATGTTTTCTTTAAAATGCCAATAATAATTTCCAAAATTGCTAACACATATTTTATTTCTATTTTTCCTACCTTTACTAATGGGGTAATTAAGCATGTAAATTAATTAAAAACAAGTCTTACGCAACTTGTGCAGGTGTTCGCAATTTTGGAAAATAAAGTAATTAAATTATAAAATTTGCTTTAGAAACAGATCAACATCTGTTTTCCTAAAAATGTTTTTTTCTTTCTAAATAATAATGCACTATTTTAACTTTAATGTATCTTATATATATAAAACCTATATTTTATCCCAAATATTACGGCCATCCCAGTTATTTATGTATCAATTTTATTTACTTTCAAAAGCCATTTATTAACCGAGATTGATATTTATGAAATGTGTGGGGAGTTTTGAATAACTTAAAGTAAAAAGGAAGGGGCTCTCCATATCTTAAATTTATATATTTATTTAAATCTATCATACATGCCTGTTTAGTAATTAATTCACACTATTACACAGTATATTTCATAATTTATGGGTAGTAAATAAATTAGATATTGTATAAAGTTATTTATGCTTCTTTATTCTCAGTGCTGCATGTGTAACGGCCAGTTCATTTCTTATATATTTGTGCTTCTCTCTAATATAGAGGTATTCGCTAAGTTGAGCCCATCGTTGTTCTCAATGTCCTTGAACCAGGTTGTAAAAACAACCTGGGGACATATTTGGATGTATGTGCATGCTTTATATGGGAAGTGATCTGGGAAAACCAGCCCAATAAATGCATCACCAACCACCCTTCATTTCTAATTCGATCCTGCCAACATTTGCAGAGTAAATTGCTAATTCTTGTTCATTAAACTTCATGAAAAACACTCCAAAATCCATACTTGGACCACGCAAGTCTGCCGCCATGCACATACTACCTTTCATTATAATTCTAGTAAACCCATGAACATCCATAAGCCATAGTAGTGTGATTTTGCTAAAACAGACATCTATGCCCATTATTTAATATATGTGTCATTATGACAAACTTGTTATTAATGTAAATATTCATTAGCATCCCACACCTGCCACTTTATAAATCAAATTAATGATTATATTCTATAAAATGTAATATTTGCTTGTAAAACTATTTTTTTTTCACATCGGTTAAATGCTACTTTCATTTCTCTGGGGATGGAATAGTATCTTAATAATATTTTCTCATAGTGCTACTTCTTTAAGGTATTTATTATTGGCATCACCGCAAATATAAGTAATGTTATTATAAGACCTGAATTCTTATGTGTTAATTAAAAGGAATCTTATTAATGAAATTCGTTATTATATAATATTTATAAAGCTAGACACATTTATTTGTTATTAAAAATATATATAAACTCTTGAATCATTGCTTTCTTTTATTTAAGTTATTATTCATTTATGAGTTATGCTCATAATGACTATATGACCTCCACTAAAATTACATAATTAACATGCAAAGTCACAAGCCTTCATTGCTCCTAAAGTATAGTTCGTTTTTAAGTTAGTCTATCATTAAAGTTAGCTTAGAATCTTTTTGTGTCTCTGATGAGCGTTGCCGGCGGTGAAAAAGGAAATGAGATTGACATCATCAGGATTGCTGCTCATAAGTTGATAGATCTGGGTAATAGCCAAATAGGGCAAAATTCATGAGTGTTCCTGACTTATGTATCTTGTGCATGATTGGATTCGAGGTACTTTTGTCTAGCTGCTAGATCTTGTTATGTGAACATACAAATCTGTCCCGTACAATATTTCATATATAAACACAGGTATATAATAAGCCTGTGTTTCAGTTATTATATATAAACCTAATTTTCTTTTTAGAAGATAGATTTGTTCCTAAAATTACTTGTAAAAAATTTTGGATAAAAAATATATTGTATGTATAAAAAATAAAAATGTTGTTTCTGGCTCTAAGAATGAATAAAAATAATTAAATCTACTCTACAATTTTTTTTATTCATATTATATTTTTTGTTTGCTATCAAATTTTACTTCATACGCATTGCACATAAATAAATAATGACTTACAGGTACATTAAAAAACATTAAAATATCTCACACACAATGAAGCAATCATTCATGTCTCTATTGTACCATTGAAAACTTTAAAGTTCAGAGCATATCAGTAATTTCCATGTTAAAAGTAAAAAGAAAAATTGAATTAAAGAATATTAATGTAATTTATTGGAATTTATTACTTTTGGTTCATTTAACTTCTTAATTGTTTTTTTTATTTAACAAGTAACACATTGGAAAAGTAAAATTGTAGATCCTGAAACTGTACATTTATCAAAAATACGGGTGCCATCTTACTTGCATTTAAAACAGAGAAGTACCCAAGATTTTATTTGCTATCATTTTCTGACAATAAATGCATAAAATTGTGTGTGATTGGAATGCCATTGATATCACTAAAACTTGCAATGTATAACTTAACATTTATTGATTTTTGGAAAACTAACTCACTTAAATGTAAACAAAATTAATGTTTTTAACATCAACACCAACAAAATTTAAAAAAAACAAAAAAACAATATAAACCAAGCATCAATACCAAAAATGTACTTTCCATTCAAAACAAAATGTCAAAAACAATGTAGACATACAAATTTCCCTATTTGCAGGATAATTGCTAAAAAAAAAAAAAATTGTTTTAAAAAAAAAATAGAAATAAAATGGTGAAACGTTTTTTTTAAATTATATAATATTAACAGATTTATTTCTTTTTTACAAATTTGTAAATAAACATCAAATTAAAAATATTTAAAATCTTCTAAAGAGAAAAATAAATTATTTTATATTACATGAAATTATTTAGAATTAAAAAAAGATTAATAACAACTTAAAGCAATCTAAGAATTACTTTGAGAATTTAAGGTTATTTTGTAAGTCCTCCAGATAACATTCATTTCTTCATTCCAATCATGAATACATTACACCAACTCTAATCCCAAACTACCATTTTTTACTGATCATATTATTTTAAAACAGTACGTGTTTATATATATATATATATATATAATCATCAACAACAACCATTATCAATCCACTGCAGGATTAAGGTCTCTCCGAGTTCAATCCATCTCTTCCTATATTTAGCTTCTCTTTTCCACATCACCCCTGCAGACTTTTTTATTTCATTCATCCATCTCACATGTGGTCTCTTTCTGGGACTTTTACAATCTCTAGGAATCCAGTTTAAAATTTCAATTGTCCATCTATTATCATCTCTTCTAACAATATGTCCAGACCAACTCCACTTCAGTCTTATAATTTTTTCAATGAGTCAGTAACAGCTGTTTGTTCTCTTATTGATACATTGCATTTTCAATCCCTTACAGTATCTCCCAACATGCATCTCTCCATACTTCTTTCAGTAGTCTGAAGTCTCTGTATTACCCTTCTATTAAGTGTCCAAGTCTCAGATCCATAAGTAAAAATTGGCAAAACACATTTATTAAAAACCTTCCTTTTCAAACACATAGGCATATTTCTTTTTAGTATCAAGTTATTTCTACCAAAAGCACTCCAACCAAGTTTAATTCTATGATTAATTTCATCAATTATATTTCCATCTGTATTAATAGTATGATCAAGGTATTTGTAACTGTTAACTTCTTCTAACTCATCGTAATCAATCTTTATTTTCATATTTTGAGAAAATATATTAAACATTACTGTAGTCTTTTTAACATTTATCTTTAGTCCTACTTTCCTACTTTCATCTGCTAACTCCTGCAACATTTCCTGTAGCTTTAAAGCATTATTTGCAAAAACAACTACATCATCTGCAAAATCTAAATGACTTAAATAATCTCCATTTACTTTCACTCCTTTAGTTTCCCATTTTAATCCACAAAATACTTCTTTCAGCACTACTGTAAAAAGTTTTGGAGATATGGAGTCACAATGTCTTACACCCTTTTTAATGTTGCTACCTTTGAATTTTTCAGATGCTTATTCCTAGAGGTTACAGCCTTAGTAAATATTACTTAATATAATAATGTGCATTTAATAAAATTTATAATTGCTACTATCATTATGTAATCTAATTGTTGCTGTTGCATTTTTATAAATATTTTTCAAAATATGACCATATCCTGGATCTACACCTTGATGATCCAATGCTTTAAACACTGAAAAAATGTTTATAGAGTCAAATGCCTTTTCATAGTCTACAAATCATAAGCATAATAGCAATTCATATTCATTTGTTCTTTCTATAATTTCTCTCAATGGTTGTATATGATCTACTGTACTAAATCCACTTTTAAATCCAGCTTGTTCTCTTGGTTGGTGGAAATCCAGTATTTTCCGTAGGCGAGTTGTAGTTATCTTAGTAAAAATTTTGTATAAAACTGATAAACGACTGATAGGTCTGTAATTTCTAATATCTTTTTATCACCTTTTTTAAATATTAATATTAATACTGTATTCTTCCAATCATCTGGTACATATTTATCATTTACACATTTGGTATATAACTTTGCTATTTTTTTTTTGTTTTTTCATGTGCTTCTTTTAATATATCAATTATATTTCCATCATTACCTGGAACCTTCTTTTTCTTCATAAATGTAATTGCATGTCTCACTTCCTCATTCAAAATTCTGGGTAATTACGAAGATATAATAGGTATAGGAGGTACTTGTTCTTTATTACTATATAATTCTTGATAGAAGTCTTCTACACATTCTATGATGTCATCTCTTTTATTAGTAATAATGTTATCTTTTTTCTTATTGCAGATATAAATTTCCTACTACTACCAAAATGTTGTTTTACACTCTTTAGACTTTTATTCTCTTCTACAGCTTTCTTTGCTCGTTCACAATTATACTTTCTTATATCATTTTCAACTCTTTTCCACACCATTTTACAAAATTCGAGATATTCAATCTTTTTAATGCATCATTGTTGTATATGCTCATATTTCTTTTTTTCTTCATAAATTCCCAGTCTCAGTAGAACTTTATTGATCAATTGCTGTTTTTTTCTACCAGCTATTTTTGTTGCAGTTTTTAAAAGTATATCGCTTATTTTCCTATTAATGTTATTCAAATCTGAATCATGTTCAAAATCCACTAGTACTTGAAACCGATTTGTAAGCAAAAATTTAAATTCATTAGAATGTTTCTGAAGATTAGGAATATCAATTGTAAATATTGTTTTTCTTAATATTTGTGTCTCTCTATTTTAGCATGAACATGTATCTTACATCTTACTAATCGATGATCACTTCCTGTGTTAAATTTATTAATCACATTACAATCTTGAAATGTGTATTTTTGATTAGTCAAAATATAATCCAACTCTGCTGTACCTTCATTTGGATGCTTCCATGTCCATTTTATTTTAACATTTTTCTCAAAAAACGAATTAATAATATAAAGTTTTTCTTTTTCTGCAAACACCACAAGTCTATGTCCTCTCTCATTTCTATTACCATAACCAAAATTATCTACAACATTTTCATCTTTCATTTGTTTACCAATTCTAGCATTAAAGTGTTCCATAAGAATTTTAAAATATCATTTACTCTGATTAAAAGCCTATTGTACATCCATATAAAAATCTTCTATAACTTCATCACTATGAGAACTTGTTGGGGCATAAATCTGAAATATCTGCATTTGTTATCTCTCATTAAGTTATAAAACTAATATTCCTACTCTGTATGATATACCATCAATCTCCACAATGTTATTCTTCCATTTTTTATTAATAATGAATCCTACTCCACTTGTATTTCCAATATTTGTGCCTTTATAGTAGAGTATACATCCACTTTTTAAATCAGTTGTTTCTTCACTTTTTCATCTAACTTCACAAAGTCCAATAATGTCCCATTTAATATAAAACAGTTCTTCTAACTCTTGCAATATTCCTTCACTTGAAAGTGATCTGCAGTTGTAAGTACCTAAATAAAATGTCATCATCAAATGGCAGCCTGAGTCTGCTTTCAGGGGATTCTTAGCACCCTCTGCCTTCAGCCACCATCTGTTGCCTTGATTGGTGACTTTACAGCCTCCTGGGAATAAAAACCATGATTTATTTTTATCTGTTATGATTGTATATATTGAAAAAATATTCTTAAACTTGGAGGTAAAAATCCAATAAACTAATCATGCTGGCTAATGTGTGTTGGTAAGCAGCCCATCCATGTCCGTGTACTATATGCATAATCACATAGTAAAAACAGCTGCAATGACAAGTATGTATGGAGTGGACATTAGGAATTTGCCATGCTCAGTTCCTTTAAGGCCTCCAAGAGAATTCAAAGAGTCTCCTTTCAGTTAATAGCAAACTCCTTTCTGCAGCCTATATATATATATATATATATATATATATATATATATATATATATATATATATATATATATATATATATATATATATATATATATACATATATATATATATATATATATATTGAAGCAGTCGGATTTAAGTTTGATCCTAGCTTCATGATATCTCACATGTAGCCCACTTCAAACCTAGTACTAACCATGAATTCCCAATTGCAATGGGGCTTTATACAATCAATACAGGCTAGTTTCCTTAAAAAACAGTATGTAAAAGTTATTTTATTATTTAAACTAATCAATATCCTTAATAAATTCATGATAAAATTATTCATGAATTTATATATATTATAACTGTGTTGATTGTGCATATATATTTATAAATATTTATATATATATATATATGTTATAAAGTTTCATTGCATCGGGGATGTTTTATTTTACTTTTAAACAGTTTGTTCAAATTTTAGTGATTAAAAGCTACATTCTTTCGATAAGCTTTCAGATTGTCTTTTTCCAAAGACATCACGGAAAGTTTTACTAATTAGCAAAAAGTTAATAATTTAAAATGTAAGGATGGTTCCTAATTAAAATCGTTTTTTAGATTTATAAATTTATTTTCTAATTAGAAAATGAATTCAAAGTTTTGAAAGCCTTATCAAAGGAATGTATGTAAAATCAATTAACAAAATTTGTAATTTTGATAATCAAGAAGCCTTAGACTGAAGACATCTACAATAGGTGGGAAAGCAAAGGATAGTATAAATAGCCTGGAAAAGTTTGGAGAAGAAGAAGTCATTTTTGTTTTAGATAAGTGCTTCTAGAATCTACATCAATCTTTAAATTATAAATTGCAATAGTGTTTCCATCTTGGTGAGGGGATAAACTTCAGGAGTCTGGTTATTGGGCCTGAAGTCCAGCCGAAGATCTTTAATATAGCTGCAAAACTAAACCTTTCCACACCAATCCTGATATTCAACTAATTCACAAAATCCACAACTACATTTCAACTAAATCGGACTCTGCCATGTAAACTAAGGAGCCAACCATGGAAGAAATGGTAACATATGTATTTATCGAACCGTAAATTTCCAGTCAGTTCCCAAACTTTAATTTACACTACCTTTAAATTAAGTACTGTTAAAAGCTCTTTTATTTTCTTAATGTATTAATGCTATCTTAAATTATGTAGTAATTCTCTATCTCTGCCTCTAGTCTTTAAAATTAATATCTGTTAACTTTCCTTTTTTACAATGGCATTTCATTTAACTAATTGTACTATATATATATATATATATATATATATATATATATATATATATATATATATATATATATATATATATATATATATATATATATATATATTTTGAGTAATTATTAATGTTATTAATTTTTATTATATGCCGATAAAACTTCAACTCGATAATAATCTCTTTCATTAAAATTCCCTCATGAAAATAATCTAATATTAACTTATAATAATTCTTACCCACTAGAACTAATTTAATACAGTTCTATTAATTATCAAGTTGAAGGATTTATTAAATGTTGCTATATTTATTAATGGCTAATAATAAATTATTAGCTTAGGTTCTAACCTATGTCTCCGCTTATTTTATCTGGTTTACAAATGTTTATCTATTCATATTTATAATCTTATAATGTTTTTGCAAAAAGATCGATAAAGAAAAATAAATGAATACATTCTAATTTAAATTTTATACTTTCTATTAATATTCAGGAAGGGCATGACATTTAGGGCATAATTATTATAATTTTATAATTATGTCAAGTATTTCTGTATTAAAGCTCATTTGACTTTAATTCCATGGTCAGGTCATCACGTGGAGCATTCTTTATAGAAATGGGTTTTATTCATTAACCATGATGATTACCAAGTCATCATTTTTCTGAACATTCATGGTGTGAGCCATCTCCTGCTTTGTAAGCTTGTCACTAATGATACTATGTTTACTTTAATTACCGAGGAAGAGATTACTTCCTCCACTTATTCGTTTTTATTATATTGGAACACCAAAGGTTTGTGGCTATGACCTGGCCTGGCTTACCTGTGTTTTAAAGATACTTCTTAGGGCACCAAAGACTTGTCAAATACAAGACACACTGCTATTTTTTCAAATCACTAACAACCAATTATTTCTCATATTTATTTTTATCGCTCATAAGTCATCAGTACAGTTTATTTCTCAGTACCAGTAAAGCCCATTCTCATGCTTGTAAATCATGATAAATTGATTTTATTAAAGTCAAACAACTTTGTATTTATTTCTTATAAAATAAATTCCTTGTTAAATAGTAAACTTATGCCCTAAATATTTATCTTGCTCTTTGTGAATTGATTTGCAAATGTGAAAATAAATCTCACATTCTTTCATTTAGAATTAGAATAAAAGTTTCTGTCACAGCCGAATACCTTTATGTACCTTTATTTACTTATCGGGGCAAAGACATATATAATCTTCCTATAATATTGGATAATACTTATTGGCATATAATAAGGACTGCCATTATTATTGTAATTATAAATTCCATTAAAGAATAGAGGTAATCTATATAATCATGATCTAAAAGTTGAACAAAATTATTATTATTATTATTATTATTTTATTATTATTATTATTATTATTATTATTATTATTATTATTATTATTATTATTATTATTATTATTATTATTATTATTATTATTATTATTATTATTATTATTATTATTATTATTATTATTATTATTATTATTATTATTATTATTATTATTATTATTATTATTATTATTATTATTATTATTATTATTATTATTATTATTATTATTATTATTATTATTATTATTATTATTATTATTATTATTATTATTATTATTATTATTATTATTATTATTATTATTATTATTATTATTATTATTAAACATTTTATGAACATATTTGGTTTTTAACTTTCTTTATTACTCAATAATTATTTTAATATTAATGTTTGCTGTCTGTATTGGCAACCTGAATATATATATATATATGAATTGACTTAAAAAAAACCTTAGTTATTTTATTATACATTATTAGTGTCAGATCAGGGGTCTCAAATCATCATTATTCATTGAGCTAGTTTCTTGGCACATAGTCATGTACCATCGATATGTTTCATCCATTGATTTGATCTGAGCTCTGAGTTGGATTTGAATTCAGTTTGGTTCGACTGAATTTGAATCCAACTTTGAATTTTGGTCTTGTTATTGTGTGGGGTTTTTTGACTGGTACAATATATATATATATTTAACCAAAACTGCTTAACACTATACTAGCAAAAATAAAAATGCAAAAACTAAAACAATACTAGATAAAATTAAATCCAAAATTTTCCCAAAATACTTATACAACTATGGTTTCATCTACTACAAATAGACCTTCTTAAGTGAAAATCAAATTAAAAGAAATTATATATATATATTGTAATGGATGTTTACGACAAAATTACAAAAATTATAGTTTTATAGGGGTGAAGAAAATAAAATAAATTTTTATATGAGGTTTCATTTGTAAAACTTGATTAAAAGTTTTTTTTTAATGCTTGTACAAATATATATGTATGTGCGTGGGAATTATATTTTAATACCACAGTTATATTTGGTTTTTAATTTTAATTTTGAAAAAAAAAAAGAAAACTAAGATTTTTTGTTAAATTTATGTAAAAGTAAAGTGTACAAATAGATTGCTTTTTCAGATTTGGGGATTTAGATTGATAAGGCTAATTAAGAAGAAAGAAAACAAAAAGAAAAGAATTTTTCATTAGTTAATTCGTAGATCTGTAAAGGGCAATTTATTTCGTTAATTAGATAACTATTGTTATCTAGATCGAGAATTTTTAAATTTTAATTAAAAAGAAAACGTTTGGTAATTGGTTTAAGAGATATGATTCAGATATAACAGGCTGAATCAGGCCATTGGATTATCTTGGACTAGCCTTCAATACTGGCATCAGGTAGAATACTTGCACCAGCGCAAAAAGACAGACACCAACTCTGACAGGAAAATTGCACGATTCCTGCCAAAATACTTGGAAAGAACGATTCCTGCATATTCTGAAAGCTGATCCAGTAATTATTCTACCTAGAATGAACATTAAATCTACAGCAATAATATTTTCTTTACCATGATGTGCTAAGCTTCTTGCCAGGACAGGTTCAGACATCCTGTGTCTCCATTAACTGCCTACAATGCCATAAGAACCGGCTCCAAAGAAACCACTAACCAACTCACCCAAGCCTACCGTCAGTGAATCCAGATCAATGGACTAACCTAAGAAGTCTAGTGCACTAGCATTGAAATAAATTATTAAGGTACCTTACATTTTTGCAATTTAAATAATGTTATCTTAGATTTGTTCCCTTTTTAAATATAAATTTTTTTTTTAGTTATATCTTATGTAATTCGATTTCTTTGTCCTTGATTTTTTTTTCTTTTTTTTTAATGAGTGCTAGTTTCAAACCTATTACTGTCCATCCTATTTAAGTCTTAGTAAGTAAAATAGTAGTTTATTTATAATCTCACATTCTTTTTTTATAGAAAGCAGTCTGGATATTACAGACTATTTTAATTGACTTCTGGCTCATGACTCATTTTATTATTAGTTCTCCTTATGTTGTGAAACTTTATTATAATAGTTCTTAGTTTTATTTCTTCAAGCTTCCAATTCATTTATTAGGGGCACGTACAATCGTTTTAACCCTCTCAATAGGTAGATCGTGAGCTTCTAGCCTGTCTTACTCAGAGGGAGGTCAATTGGTTGAAAGTAATAACTTTCAATACTCTTTTTATTATTATTAATGTTTTGGAAGCTACCTTTGTATTTCTTAGACTATTAAGAAATATAATAGTTCTTAGTTTTATTTCTTCAAGCTTCCAATTCGTTTATTAGAGGCACGTACGATCATTTTAACCCTCTCAAAAGGTAGATCATGAGCTCCGAGCCTGTCTCACTCAGAGGGAGGTCAATCGATTGAAAGTAATAACTTTCAACACTTTATTATTATTATTATTAATGTTTTGGAAGCTACCTTCGTATTTCTTCTGTTTCGACATAAATCTCTTTTCCTAACTATGGGTTATAAGCAGGAAGCTAACCTCCCTTGTCTGGCATGAGATCACTGTATACTTACTAATACTTCTTCTACCGCCAATATTTTGCACTCTTTCTCGCACAGGAAATCGCTCTCAAATCCATATAAATGTTTTAGTTTAATTTTGACGAATGTACGTGTAGTACTGTGCTTTAAAGATTATTATTTATATTTATGTTTATTTAATCATACTTTTAATAAAATTATTTATTTATTCATTTACTTAGTTGATTTTGTTTTCTGTTGCTACCTTTCCAACTCACTGAACAAAACATAGATCTCATTTGCTTGATTGAGCTAGTCCGGTGCATTCGATTCACATATCCTGTAACCCCTTAAAAATAAATGTCTAGCTCCAAATTTCAGACTAGTGGCGCCCTGGAGGTCAGTATATATGAGTCTAAAGCTTTTGTCCGGTATATAGGATAGTAATTTTTGGCTAAACCAAATGTGGGAGCCGATATTAAAACTTTACGTGAGATGTTTTGTTCGGGTGGTTGGGTAAAATAAACAGAAACTGTAGGTGAAAATAGGTGAAATAAAGTTAGTAGTAGAATAGAAGTTGATGGAAAGATGCAGGTAGTTTCGGATCTGTCTGTATTTAATGTTTTGATATTCAAAAAGTGTTTATTAATTAGTTCCACGTTCGTAAAGTTTTTTTAAAAAAGTAAAGAGTTTAAGTTTGCTTTGTAAAAATAAAATAAAGTTAGCTGTTGAAGATTAAATAAATAAATAAAAACCTTAATAAACAGATTTAAAAGAAAAGTTCAGTTGGTAATTTGGAATAAAAAAAATAGATTTAACGGAGCTAAGTTTATTTTGAAAATGGAAGCTAAAGAAGAAAACGATAAAGAGGCAGGTTGGGAAGAGAGCCCAGTTTCATTTAAACACCACCAGATAGTAGAAAAAGAAGAGAGCAAGACACAGACGATGATGAAGTTGATAATAGAAATGAAACAAAATATAACAAAACAAAATATAAAGATAAAATGGAGTCAACAAACAATACTGGAGGAGCTGAGAGCAGAAATGAAAGGAATGAGACAGGAAATATTGAAGACAGTTGACAAAAATCAGCCAGCTATAGACACCATAGAGAAAGATTCGAATAAGAAGGTTCAGGAAGTTGAAATAGTAAAGGAAGAGGCAAAAGACATGAAAAATGAATTAGAACAGGATAGAGTTAGAACAGGCAAGATAGAAATAGAGATAGAAGTTGGTAGAGATTGCATGCATATAGGTGTTGAGATAGAAAATGCAGATCAAAAGACAGAGAATAATGTAAAAGAGTTTCTGCAAGAATCTAAAAATAAATTGGTTAAAATATCTAGTGGTTGTGAATGTGAATTTAAAAAAAAGAGAGTTAAGAAAAAAGTAAAGGAGTATGATTTTAAGGCAGATATAAAAGCTATCTAAAAAGCAATGTTATTTGAAAAGACTATAGAAGAGGGATTCGTTCCATTTCTTATTAACGAGGTGGGCTGTACTAATGTGGGACACATTGAACAAATATATTTTGCTTGGCTAAAGGGTCATAAGATATACGAGCTACAAGATAAAACAGAATGAGAAAGAGACAAGGCAATAATATATAAGGGAAGGACAGACAAAAGGAGGGAAGGAACGTACATTAGAGAGCCAGTAAGAATAAAGAAAGAACCACCTGACCGAGCGTAAGTAATATTGATCGGAGGTACTGCTAAAAAAAAAAAAAAAACTCAATGGATTTGTAATTGAACTACGAGTTGAGAATAGAAATGTATTTCGACATAGGTGATAAGCCTGAATGAATTTTGTAAATAATATTATATAATTGCAACTATATATGTGTGTAATAAACAATATTACATTTTGATATTTTGAATTATGTTCATTTTTATTTAATAAAATGTATAGTGGCTATCGTAACTGTATTACATTTTTGTAAATAGTTATTTTAATAGATCGCCAGTATATTCCTGAAAATTTATGTTACTTACAAATGATTTAAAATAGTATTCGTTAGGGTAGTTGGATGGATTTGATTTGTTTTTAAAGTGAGAACAAACTTAGAGAAAACTGGTTAGTGGTAGGCAGAGCAAAGTCAACTAAGTTTTTTTTTTGTGTGTGATGATGGAGAGGCAGTTGTAATGGATGTTTAAGACACCATTACAAAAATTATAGTTTTATAGGGGTGAAGAAAATAAAATAAATTTTTATATGAGGTTTCGTTTGTAAAACTTGATTAAAAGTTTTTTTTTTAATGCTTGTACAAATATATATGTATGTGCGTGGGGATTATATTTTAATACCACAGTTATATTTGGTTTTTAATTTTAATTTTGAAAAAAAAAAAAAAGAAACTAAGATTGATTTATTTTTTTGTTAAATTTATGTAAAAGTAAAGTGTACAAATAGATTGCTTTTTCAGATTTGGGGATTTAGATTGATAAGGCTAATTAAAAAGAAAGAAAACAAAAAGAAAAGAATTTTTCATTAGTTAATTCCTAGATCTGTAAAGGGCAATTTATTTCATTAATTAGATAACTATTGTTATCTAGATCGAGAATTTTTAAATTTTAATTAAAAAGAAAAAGTTTGGTAATTGGTTTAAGAGATATGATTCAGATATAACAGGCTGAATCAGGCCATTGGATTATCTTGGACTAGCTTTCAATACTGGCATCAGGTAGAATACTTGCACCAGCGCAAAGAGACAGACACCAACTCTGACAGGAGAATTGCGTGATTCCTGCCAAAATACTTGGAAAGAATGATCCCTGCATATTCTGAAAGCTGATCCAGTAATTATTCTACCTAGAATGAACTTTAAACCTACAGCAATAATATTTTCTTTACCATGATGTGCTAAGCTTCTCACCAGGACAGGTTCGGATGTCCTGTGTCTCCATTAACTGCCTACAATGTCATAAGAACCAGCTCCAAAGAAACCACTAACCAACTCACCCAAGCCTACCTTCAGTGAATCCAGAGCAACGGACTAACCTAAGAAGTCTAGTGCAGTAGCACTGAAATAAATTATTAAGGTACCTTACATTTTTGCAATTTAAATAATGTTATCTTAGATTTGTTCCCTTTTTAAATATAAATGTTTTTTTTAGTTATATTTTATGTAATTCGATTTCTTTGTGCTTGATTTTTTTTTCTTTTTTTTTTAATGAGTGCTAGTTTCAAACCTATTACTGTCCGTCCTATTTAAGTCTTAGTAAGTAAAATAGTAGTTTATTTATAATCTCACATTTTTTTATAGAAAGCAGTCTGGATATTACAGACTATTTTAATTGACTTCTGGCTCGTGACCCATTTTATTATTAGTTCTCCTTATGTCGTGAAACTTTATTATAATAGTTCTTAGTTTTATTTCTTCAAGCTTCCAATTCGTTTATTAGGGGCACGTACGATCGTTTTAACCCTCTCAATAGGTAGATCATGAGTTCCTAGCCTGTCTCACTCAGAGGGAGGTCAATCAATTGAAAGTAATAACTTTCAACACTCTTTTTATTATTATTAATGTTTTGGAAGCTACCTTCGTATTTCTTAGACTATTAAAAAATATAATAGTTCTTAGTTTTATTTCTTCAAGCTTCCAATTCGTTTATTAGGGGCACGTATGATCGTTTTAACCCTCTCAAAAGGTAGATCGTGAGTGCCTAGCCTGTCTCACTCAGAGGGAGGTCAATCGATTGAAAGTAATAACTTTCAACACTCTTTTTTATTATTATTATTAATGTTTTGGAAGCTACCTTCATATTTCTTCTTTTTTGACATAAATCTCTTTTCCTAACTATGGGTTATAAGCAGGAAGCTAACCTCCCTTGTCTGGCATGAGATCACTGTATACTTACTAATACTTCTGCTACTGCCAGTATTTTGCACTCTTTCACGCACAGGAAATCACTCTCAAAGCCATATAAATATTTTAGTTTAATTTTGACGAATGTACGTGTATTACATATTTTAAGTGTGCTTTAAAGATTATTATTTAGATTTATGTTTATTTAATCATACTTTTAATAAAATTATTTATTTATTCATTTACTTAGTTGATTTTGTTTTCTGTTGCTACCTTTCCAACTCACTGAACAAAACATAGATCTCATTTGCTTGATTGAGCTAGTCCGGCGCATTCGATTCGCATATCCTGTAACCCCTTAAAAATAAATGTCTAACTCCAAATTTGGACTAGTGGCGCCCTGGCGGTCAGTATATGCGAGTCTAAAGCTTTTGTCCAGTATAATATATATATATATATATATATATATATATATATATATATATATATATTATACTATGGCACTATATATATATATATATATATATATAGTGCCATTACAATTTAGTCATTAGAAATTTGTAGTAATGTGCATGAAAGAAACTGTAGGACCAAAATCATCATCACATTTTTATATAGCAAAGGAAGCCTTAGGACATCCAAATGTAAACCCTACAGGATTAAGTCCAGAAAAACAGATGAAAAGAGAGGGGGGACAACAGTTATATTCTTTAGTTGTTTACACACATTCACTTATTCAATAATCAATTTGTTATATAGAGTTACAAAACATATATAGGCAATGTATGTTAGCGAAGCTAGTTAGTCATTTGTATGTATTAAATATTAACTTTCTTTAAAACTAACCAACACTTGATCGATTTTAATATCTTATTCTGTTTCTATTTTACTTTCCTATAATTGTAATTTGAATTGAAAAAGTTACAGATTTAATTTTAAATATTAGGGTTATAATTTTTAAACTAGCATTCATATTATTTTAATGGACAGTTTATGAATGATTTGAAATGATAAAGTATGTGTGTACATTACATACAGAAATTTACGTTTATTACATATTGAATAGAAAAGAAGAAAGTCTGTTAATTTTTTTTGTCTGAGTCAACAATCTTATCGTATAAATGATTGTTTGTTATTTTGGAGTTTAAGCTTTGTGAGAACTCTAATTGTGAAATTGTCTCATCCTAAGATCAAAAGAAAGAAGCTCCAATTTTAGATGCTACAGATATATGTGAGGAAAAGGATTAAGACAATTTTTTTTTCTTCAAGACAAAAGTTTGTCTGAAAACCAGGTGTGTGATTTTTTTTTAATGTTCCTAAAAAAGATTGCACTCTCCAGCTAAAAACGAATTGGTCAAAATAGAAATAAAAATTGGATATAAAAAAGCAGTCTGAAAATCAGTTGATGGGGAGAGCAGACTTTTAAAAATATTGAAGAGAAAAGACAAGCGTTTCAACTCTACAAAAATTCCCAATTTCAAGTCATTTTTTTATATATGTATTGAATTTTTGGAGGTTAAAGATATAAGAATGGTGGAGTAGAAATTTTTTTATATATGTCTCATCTTTTACCAGACCATCAGCCCACAGATCATATAGGAAGGAAAGAACATTGTCTGAATTAAAAAGAAAATATTCTACACTTTCAACTGACTGAGAGATAAGATGTTTTAAATAGAAATAAGAAAACATTCATCTGCATTCAAAGGAGATCAGAAAAATGATCAATATACTGTTAAATATTAATCATCGAGTCCATTTAATTGTTCCAGTGATTGAGTTTAAACCTAGGAAAAATTATAAATGTGAAGACAACTGCTATATGTCATCGACTATGAGAATCATGTTGAACAGGAAAATTTTAAAATTAATATAAGGATTTCTATATAATCGACTAAAGCAAATAATCATATTAGAATCATCATCATCAAATAGTTATACAACTCAAGAAAAAGATAGTTCCAAAGAAAATGGAAATTGTTGCTTCAAATGTATAAATATTGAACAGGACAAGTTTGAACCCTTGGAAGTTTGCCACAAAACAAAGGATCAGTAATATGACTTTTTATATCTATTTTCTTTATGATATCAGAGTCTTAATAAAATTTTAGCAATAAAGTGGTATATTTTATTTGAAGAACTTTTAAAGACAATTCAGATCGATTAAAACAAAGAATTTCTTACTAATGATAACCTTAAGCTTCATTAATGATTTTGTATGTACCAAAATTATGATTGTTTATTAATTTACAGTTATGAAATATTATTAATGTGTAAAATATTTTTTTTGTATTATTATTTTGGTTTTAAATAATATTTTGTTTTTTTTACAGGGATAAACACACACATACATAATAATACTTTTACCTGTGTATAATTGCGAGTGAATATGAAGTAATAAGCAGTATTAAAATATTAAATTATTTTGTTTTAAGAAAGTATAGGTTTCAGAGTGTAGAAGGGAGGAAAATAGAAAGATAATTTAAAATTTCTTTCCGAAAAACTTACTCTTTCTAATTTCATTAACCTTTGTTTTTATTCATTCTGCTTTACATGTTATATTTCTAAAGTTATGTGTGCTAAAAAAAGTGTTTACTTTTATATATATATGACATGTTTTTTCTTGTGGAGTGAAAATCTTGGTCAATTTGACATCCAATTTAATATATGCATTATACCATTTAAGGGAAAGGGGGAAGAATTTAAAATTAATAGTATGATTTCAAATATTCAAGTATGATTATTATTGTTATTATCCATATAAATTTTCATGTATGTCTACAAATGTTTATGTATATGTTAGAAATGCAGTAATAAATGTTAGTTTGTTTTATTAAATGAGGTGTATATATGTTTCATTAAGAGTAGTCTTTATTAATTATGATCATTCATCATCAAGGTGAATATTAGCTATTTAAGTTCCAATTAGATATACTAAGATTAGCCACTAATTATTAATTTCTGAAACTAAATTTTATGATTAGGCTTAGTCCTAAAGCTGTGGCTGAAACCATTATCATTATCATTGTCATCATCGTCATCACCACATTTTACTTAATGAGATAGATAAATGTTTAAAGGCCATAAATAAATAGTGATTCATGGTATTTAGTTGACAATTGTGAATCATTTTAATAACCACCATCCCATCATCTATATCATGCAAGAATGAGTGAATTTCTATCCTAAAATAATAATATAATCTGAGCTAGTAAAATGTATAAAAAAATATTGAAATGCATTTATTATGTTAAGATCTAGGAAATGATTTCTGTATGATGAATTTATATACTCCACTTTAGTTTAAGGACGATTTATGTTTACCTAAATATTAGTGCATACAGAGATATGGATCTAAAACAAAATCCTCCATTTGTATTAGAAATAGAGTACCAAAAAAATATTCAAACCTGGTACATGTGAAAATGTTATAAGATATAACAGTGCCTAGGTTCAGATAATCTAGTGGCGCCCTGCTGGATCATATTCACTTGTTATTTATTTAAAAATGCACTTCAGATCAAACCAAGAGATGAAAGTGAATAAAATCTACCATCTGTATACCTGAGATATTTTATTGAGTTACCAGTGTACTCAGCGACTTGATGTTATTTCCTGAGTTATAAAACCTGGTTCATGTAATTGTTTATAGTTTCTACTTGTTTTTTGATGATACAATGCCTGCCTAACTAGGGTTCAAAATAGGCCAGACACCTTAAATGACTGGTCTTCAGGCATTATTGTTTCTAATTATTGATATTAGGATATCTTGAGAACTCTAATTATAGAAATATGTTTCATTTATTCCAATGATATTCTCAATATTATGATCTTATATATTATAGACTACTCAGGTATGGTAATATTTATATTTGATTCTTAATTCTTTTGATCTACCTTAATTTATGTTACAAAGGATCTTTGATCAACATTATATATATATATATATATATATATATATATATATATATATATATATATATATATATATATATATATATATATATATATATACAAACAAACCGACCCATATTTCAAACTCCACCTTCCCTTAATATCAAAAGAAGTCTTCATAAGATTGATAGCCTCAGAATCAAGAAGTTTTATCATCAAAGTCTCTTTATTCTTTTTTTAACTCATACTTTTCATAAAAAATAGCCGAAGCATTGTCAAACAATATTCTATGACATGTATTCAATTTATGAATATATAATGCTGAGTTAAGGTACCTATGTTTAACTCTATTTATATAAACCTTAACTCTTTCATTAAAGCTAAACTTACTCTGTCCTACATAAAATTTACCACAACTACATGGAATCTTATAAACAATAACAGGAATAGACCTACTATCAATAGACTGTTTTGAAACATTAAGTAATGAATTAAAATTGGAACCTTTCTTTCATGCAACCTTCATTCCACCTAATAAATGACTATTTCTATAAACCAAATTACATATTGAAGCCTTAAATGGTAAAGACATATAATCATTATGCTTGTCAACAAAATTATTACCATCAAAATCATGACTATAAACATTATTATTGAAGCTGGAAATATAGTACATATTTCTGCTTCACCTAGTGCCAATGTCATCAGCACTAGTATGGATTTAAACCCAATTTTATCTTAACTGACACCCATCTCATAATAGGTGGAAGTATATTTTTAATATTATAATCTTTTATATTTCATTAATTTTATTTTATAATTAAAACTAACCTTTTTATGATAGTTTATTTATTTTGTCTTTGTAAAAAATGTATACTATGTTTATTTTATTAAATTGGTATTTATATTTATTTTTTAATCAATGCCCATTTGAGAATCAATTATTTAAACAATGTAAGATTTGTATGAAATGTTTTGTAAATTTCTACTTAAGTTTATGTCAAATATAAGTTTGAAAGTCATTGTACCAAATTCCTAAAATTTTTCTGAATAAAATCTACATTTTTGTCAATCTAAATCTTAATTAAATAGATTGTGTTGGTACAATGATTGATAAACTTAATATGCTTGTTGTTGTTGTTTTTAATTAGCAAATCAACCCTTGGGGCATGTTTATGCAGAATTATAGATTTCCCTCCAAATCAGGCACCAACCTCAGAAAACTGCTTAGAGCAATTACAATTGGTGGAGGTCAGTGTAGATTTAATCTTATAAATATGGCCAGATCACATAAATAGTGGAAAATTTGATAAGAAGGATTATTATTGAGTTTTATTTGAAGAGTTCACTGAAGAGAGTAGTTTAGTTTCAGTACATCATGATTATAGAATGACTGGCTAAAAGATCGACCATTGCTTTCCAGAGCTCTGTCCCACCAACTCATCAATGCCTCCCAGTGCTTTCAACATCTAGCCTGAAACTGTACTGTGTCAATGAAGCCTGTTATAGATCTTGCTGTAAATGCCTGTTTCAGGCCATGGAATGCCTACTGATTGATTCTGAGGTAACATCCAATTCGCCGCAAGCCATTGATTCCATTTTACTTGTTTTTCAAATCAATGTTAATTTATATTATCTATATTTGTTTATACAATTTAGTTTTAAAATGCGTAGTTTAAATTTATTAAATTTAAAATATCAATTCTTATAAAATCTTACATTATTTTGATGTGGCAAACTTAAATTAAATTTTGTTGGTTTATTTATAATATTTGACTTACTGAAATTGCCAAGTACAAAACTTGATGAAAAACTAACTGTAAATCCCCTTCCTCTTATTTTCTCCAGTTAAAAACTATTACAGGAGATTTATTTCTGGTAAATTAATTAATAGAAAGCTCATTTAGTTTTGTACATCATATATAAATTTATTTGAATGATTGAAATTATTTTAAAAGTATCTTACTATTACCTCCAATTTAAAATAGCTCTGTAATTATTTCTGAAAGAATAAATAATTTTAGTGAATCAATTAAATAAAATTTATCATAGAATTTTATCAATCTATATTTCAAATATAAATTTTATTTGTCAGAAAAGTATTAAAATTATGATTTACAATTTATTAGTTTGATATTCAATGCCCATCTATGATAATTAAAAACAGTCTTATTTTGTAATCTTTGATAAACTATTTAAGAACTTATTAAATAAATGAAATATTTGTGAAGTGTGGAAAACAATTTATATTTTAGTTAATTCTTATATATATATATATATATATATATATATATATATATATATATATATATATATATATATATATATATATATATATAATTTATGATTCATTCATTAGGGGACTAAGGTTTGTGGGGACTTTCTATCGACATCAGCGAACTGATTATTTTAATCAGGAATTCATTGATTAATTTTGTTAGTGATACACTATATATATATATATATATATATATATATATATATATATATATATATATATATATATATATATATATATATATATATATATATATATATATATAAAGGCATTAATGTTTTTTATAGCTACAACCATTCATTTATTATTTTGCTTTGCTACTTACTCATCAGGACCTTCGGAAATTTAACTATGAACAATCCAATCTTTCACACTCTCTTAAAGTAGGCGTAGTTCATATCAAGGGATCCATTTTCGGGCATTGCCATTTAAGATGTGTATGGAAAGTCCAGCAAATCAAAATATTATTATGATTATTTAGAGATATGTTTTGGTTGGAGGGCCAGCATTTCTCATCATCTAGTTGCATTTACTAGGAATTTCCTTTAGCAAAGCCACCCAGAGGTTCATAACAGATCTCATTTAGTTTTGTTGTAATCTATAATATCATACTGCCTTCTTCATCATTTCATATCTTTATTTAAAAAACCTGAAAGGCTCTCTGCCATGATGGCATGTCCTTCACAAACCAATTTCGTTAGTTAATTAAATCTGACTATATAATTGCCAATTATTTGTTTAAGAACTATTTTGCTTCCCACACTCATTATATACAAATGATTTTAAATGCATTAGTGTTTTAAATGCCCATCTTTCATGTCTTGTAATATATATTTATAAAACAGAATTATTTGTAATATCTTAAAGAGGGCTAATAATATTTTATTGCTGATTGGTTTTGGCCAACCAATTAACAAAATTTTACATTATTGTCAAAGCTGCATCAAAACGAATTAAAGATAATAACCAAGTTGTATAAACAAAGTCTTAACTTATTTTGTACTATATTCCTTAATAAATTCTTATAATATTGTTATTTTAAATAAGCTTAGTTTGTCATCACTCCCAATCTCTAAGGTTAATTACTCTATTTATTTAAATATTTCCTTGATTTAAATTCATTTCTTTATAATGTTGTCAGAAAGAATTATCATTATTATGGTTCAAACCATTAGTAATTGATCAAGTCATATCTGTACCATTCTGCAATCCTCAGAATCCATTAAATTATTGATTTTTCATATAAACCCTTTATTATTTTGAGTCTCTATGTGAACCATGACCTCCAGCTGGGACAGAATAAAACCAAGCATTGCTAGTGTCATTACAAACGTTATCCATTAGTCAGAGAGGCAATAGTTTAGGCAAATAGGTTCAGATTCATCCTTGTCCTGACATATGTATCTTGTGCATGGTTGGATTCAAGGTACTTTTGATTGGATTATTGGTCTTGTTGAATGAATACACGATTTTGACCTGTATTATTAAATACATATTTTTTAATAAAATCATGACTATAACCCAATTCTACATATTCAGCAGCAAATTGACTTGTTTGAATATCAGCATTATTATTAAAATTATTAAGCCTTCAATTCCTACAACAAACATTACAGTGTGTGCATTGAGATAATTCATCACAACATATATTTATAATCATATGTTATTCATAGTGAGAATGTTTTCATTGAACAGTAAGATTTTATGCTATTCAGAATATGAAGATTAATAATGAAAATCAGTCTCAAAAATAAAATGAAGTAAAAGTTAAAAGACACTTGTAACAAATTCATTATTATAATATCATTCTATTCACAATAATAGACACTGCCATTCATAATATCAAATGCCTAATTAAAGTCTTATATTTATATTTACGCATCTTATCATTATTCTACTAATTTTAAATTCTAAAGTTCACAATAGTAATAATCTATTATTTTTCTTCAAACTTGATTAGTCTGGTGGAATTACATTTTATTTTTTCAATCACAGACATGTTTTTAATTTCCTAATACTAATTGACTTAAATGTTATATTTGACTTATCTACAATTTTTATTTGTATTCAAACTCATTTTACATTAGAAATTTTTATTTATGCATATCAAATAAGTATTGAATATTAAAAAATCAAAATTTCTTTGTCCCTAAACCATGATTAATTCTGACAATTCGCTTAGTTGAATTTTATGCTGATAAAAGCATTTTTTTATCATTTTATTTATTCAAATATAAATGTAAAATGTCTTTCATGATATACAATCTTCTCTATTAATGATATGAATTTATATTTTTTATAACTTTGGAAATAACCTGCTTTAGCCAATAAATAATTCGACTCGATTTTTGTTCAGAAAATAAATTTATAAAAAAGAAAAGTAATGAATGTCTCTAAAAACAAACAAATTTGCTCAATAATGAAAAAGAATAAAGGTTGTGTACACTACAATATAAATAATACTCTCCACAATAAAATCATTTTGTCTTACATTTAATTAAAAATTAAATGAAAAAAGAAAAATAGAAGAAGCTTTTTTTTTTTTTTCATATGTCAAAGAGTTGAGCGGGAAGCGAACCCGGGCCAGCTGTTTGGAACTATGCTAACCACTATGCCACCATCATTGGATAGAAGAAGCTTTAACAAAAATAAATCACTATTCTCGACCTTCTTTTTAAATAAAATTACTTTATTTAAATACAGTTTTTTCTCTCTAAAATATGAAAGGTACTAATACTTTGTTAAAATTTTTATAATGCTTTTAATTACAATTATTTTGTAAGAGTATATATCTGAAATGATATTTTAATGCATTTTTCTATAAAATGTTATCATTACCTTTTCAATCAAAAGAATTACTTTGAGATTAAGTAATTGATAATAATGCTTTATGGCAATAAACATTTGTGGCAACTTACATTTAGCACTGAAATGAAAGAATTAAATTGTAATACAGACATCATTCACTAGGTTATATCATTTTTTTTTTGCCTGTTATGGCTGTTAATTTTGAAATATTTTCTATTCTCTGACAGACTGACAAACTCATTATTTGCATAATTTATTTCTCGGAACTTTGCTAACTTCTGTATTAAAATTAGCAAAAAAATATATTCCATCTGTATTTATAATTACACACATATATATTAATATATATTATTATTACATTCAACCATCATTGATTCACTTCAGAATAAAGATCTTTTTTTTATGTTTAATCTATTTTCTTTAATTAACAATACCAAACATTTTTTTTGCAATTTACCTTACATGTGATCTCATTTTAGGTCTTTTATAATCTCTTTGTAATCAATTTAAAACTTCATCTGTTCATCTATTACCATCTCTTATATAAATATATCCAACGTACCTAACTATGCCTTTTTATTCTTTTTCTGATGTTTTTGACACCAGTTGTTCTATGATCAATGCATTTAGCGTTCGATCTTTTTGTTTCTCCTGACATAAACATCTCTCCAATATTTTATTTAAGAACATAATGTTTCTGTTATGAGCTTTTATTGAATATACAGATTTAAAAACTCTCAATAAAAACTGATCTATATATTCTGTTAAAAAACTTCCTGCTCAATTGCATAGCATATTTTCTTTTATTATTATTGTGTTTTTTTTTAATCGAAAGAAATCCTTTCAAGGATAATTTCATAAATAATTTAATCCTCTAAACTTTAATATATATTAGTAAGGTAACAATATATATATATATATATATATATATATATATATATATAGAAGTATTTCAAAATTATATATATATATATATATATATATATATATAATTTTGAAATACTTCTAACTCATTATTATTAATCTTTAGTTTAATCTTAAGTAAAATCAATTGAAGATTATTTTAATGTTTTTAGTATTTATGTTTAATCTTACTTTTTTAACTTACTCTAATAACTCATACAATATTTCATGAAGATGTAAAGATTCATTTAGAAGTAATTCATCTCTTCATACACGTTATCAATATTAATCAATTTACTCTTACTATATAAATATATTCACTGATGCCACACTTTCATAAATATTCTTCATAGTATGACTATACTTTGGAGCTATGTCTTGATAATTTAATTCTTCAATAACTTTAAAAGTTATTATAGAATCAATTATCTTTCATATTATATAAAATTAATGCAAAAATAATAATCTATATTTATTGATCTCTTTCTATAACTTCTCCTAACATTTGATAGTGATTCCATTTTATAAAACTAATTTTAAATTTACATGTTCTTTTGATTGTTTTCAATCTAAATTTCACTATTAGAAGTTGTAATTTCGTTTTATACTTTTTGGAAGTTTAACAAAATATGCAAAGCTAATTTCAAATATGCATTCAATAATTCTAATTATTAGTTATTCACATGATAAGTAAATATGTATGCTGCTTACTAATAAGAATTAGATATCATGCTGTCTTTAATGGCTTTTACCTTTTGAGTTTAGATTAAGGCACACAATGACTATTTTTCTCAATTATCGAGAGATATTAGTGAAATATGAATTGTTTTATTAAGATAGAATAAATCCATGGATCCTATTTCAGATATTTAAAATCATTACAATCAAATCTAAATTATGTCCTTATTCATAGGAGTGCAGAAAATTATTTAATATGTGTAGACAATTACAACTCCTGATAGAGGGTAATATGAATCTTATGATTAATATCAGTATTGCAATTTGATTACATTTTATTTAGGGGATCTATTCTTTTAGATCTTTTTCATATCAAGGAATATTACATACACTGAATATGTCATTGTTGACTTTGTGAGATTGAAAAAAAATGAAAAGTCAATTGATTTAAAATGTGGATGTGTATTTTACTGCAAAGTCACAAATATTGGAAGCATTGGTCAAATAAAAATCATTATAACAAATGGAAAAAATGTATAGACTGATGATTTATCAAAAGAGTGACTAGATTAGTTATACTTAGTGGAATATACCATATGTAGATAATTCAGGTTTTAGCATCAACACATTAGTGTTATGATGAAGAAACACATTTAACATGAGTATAATTTTTTTATCACACCATAACATTTCAAAAGTGTCATGTGATACATTATTGTTAAAACTGGCTGTTTTATCTTTATATAAGAATGATATACATTTTGTATATAAAAGAAACTACCAATACACTGACAACTCTAAAATATAAATACAATATTTTTTACTGAACAAAATGTGATATTACTAACAATAGGATAACCTGAAGACTCAAATAGTTTATAAAATTTCCTATGGAATTTTTCAATTATCATATGTAGGAATATTCATATATTTTGTCTAAAAGAAATTGTACATGCTAAAACAATAAACATCATTTGTCAACAATTTGTTATCCATATCCTAGATATTTACCACATACATTTTTCCTTGGCCAAGTTCTTATCCAGATGTATCAAACAACATTGTAATGCATTTAATAAAATCGTAGATGGTGAGAAGACCAAACTATATAAATATATGTAATGAAGTGAATAAATTTATAAAGAAAAGCTTTTTTGGTTACAAATATTGTCAACTAAATTTAAATAAAAAAAATTATTATTTAATCATTACTGTCTTGGGTTTGGTCAACGTTTTGTTTGGACAAACACAGTACAATCATTAAATCAGGCAAAACTCACTATATATATATTGCCGCACACAGCAAGCTAGAGAAATCAATGGATGCCTGTTTTAACAAAAGTTATATGCAAGCATAAGAGGAGGTAGTCATGTGATGTTTATAGTGCATTCATGTTATTTGTTCAGTAATACATTTTCCACTTAATTTTTTACATCTTCCTATATCTTTGCAGTAATCAAATAATAACATTCGGTCCCAGTTGTGGTCAAATTGTTATTTTGTCAAAAAGAAATGCACTGATATATTTATATGTTTTAATATTTACATGATTGTTTTCTAAACCTGTTGTGGATTATAATATTTAAGGTATGCATTGAAAGTCATTGTTTTAACCTTTGTATATATATATATATATATATATATATATATATATATATATATATATATATATATATATATATGTGTGTGTGTGTGTGTGTGTGTGTTCGTGTAGGATATGAGATTATTTTTTATTAACTTTGTTTATTTTTTATTTTGATTAATGTTGAATATAAAAATATATTAAAATCATGATAAAATACTAATGAATATCACATTTTTATTGCCTTGAAGATTTTCATAAAATTAAAAACAATTTTATGTAATAATATTTCATATAAGTGTAAAAAAAGAAATATATATATATATATATATATATTTATATATATATATATATATATATATATATATATATATATATATACTGTCAAAAACGTTTCTTTTAGCATTTGCCTATTTTTACTATAATTAAAATGCAGACAAAAAATTATAGAAAAATCTAAATCAGGTCATTATATTTCCAAAATATGTTCATCTTTGTCTCATATCAATTAATTCAAGTATTTACCCAAATTCATATCATATCAAAAAATACCGATAATTCACGATATAAATGTACACAATCACAAGCTTTTTTATGTTAGATTCAATAGTATTTTTATCATATATATATATATATGAATAAAATAATAATTAAGAATTTGCAGTTTTGAAATTTATATTGCAATAGTCTATAATCTGCCTAAGTTTATGTATTGTCAAAATAGTTACTTTTAGCATTTCCATATTTTTTTATTATTATTAAAATGCAGACAAAAAATTATAGAAAAATCTAAATAAGGTCATTATATTTCCAAAATATATTTATTTTTGTCTCATATCAATTAATTTAAATACTCCATTGAGCTGGTATTTTTCTGCCAGCTTATAATAATACATATATATACACACATATTTTGTAAAAATAAAATATATACATTGTAATAAACTTATTTTATTCGAAATAAATAAACACACACATATATATTTTGTTAAAATATAAATATCATTTTATAATACATAATTTTAAAAAAATTAATTAACACTTAGTTTTAAAATGGGGATTTAAGAAGTTAAAATAAAGTAAATCGAGATCTTTCTTATTGATAAAAGTTTGTCTTTTGTTTAGTCTTTAAAAAAAAAAATTCTTAAAGATAGAAAGTAAGAGAAAGCAATTAGTTCTATTGTTGGGACTTTGACAGTGAAGGTATTTTTATGCTATCTATTACACTGATCAATTGGAATGTTTCTTTGCAATTTTAAAATAAAATATGAAATAAAAGAAGAGAATATTAAAGGTGTGAACTGAGACTTTGGGAAAAAAATTATAATTACAGACTTTCCTTTTGTTTAAAAATTAATTAGATTTCTGCCAAGGTCAATATCTAATCTATAAGTTTCAATTCAGCTCAGACTGTTGAATAGTAAAGAACTAAAAAAGTGCAAGGAGAAAATGTTGAATGGCTAGAGCTAATAGAACTTTCCCTTTTGGGAACCTCTTGCTATTGCCACCTGGATCTGCCTTGTAAATGCTGGACATAGAGAGCTAGCCAAGGAGAAAGGACTGGAAGAAGACACGGTAAAACCATGAAGAATATAGAGTGAAATATTCCACCCACACAGGATCTACACTGATCGATCAGGGTAAATAGACTTTTTTTGTTGTAATTTCAAGAGACATTTGCATAATAGATTTAAAAAAGAAAAGCCTTCACTTCAAATATCTCAAAGTTTCAGCAATAAAAAGAGAAGAATATAGTCTTTAAGTAGATGTACTTACTAATTTAAATTAACCCACATTATATTGTTTTTTTTATTATTTAATTTTTTTGTTACAGCCCATTAATTAAACTTATCTTTAGTTTCTATGATTGTTGTTCTTATAATGTATAGATAGGGATAAGAAAAATTGTATACTCGATCTAAGGACAAGTAAAAGATTTAGCATTAGAAAGAGGAGGTTTGAGTGTGTTTATTTTTAACAAACACACTCTTATTGTAAGTTGCCCTTGAGTTCACTCATAGATATATACCATGATATTTGATGAAATATTTTATAATTAGTAAAGTGACGGCACATGGTCCTTCGAGAACGATACATGCTAAATCTTGATTAGAAAGAAAAAGGATCGGGAGAGTTTGATTTGACAAATGCGAGGGAAGGGAATAACCAACAAATAGAATAACGGTTAGTAAATATTTCAACAATATTTAAGCGTCGATCTGTTTTTTTTAGTTATTATAATTAATTCTTATCTTTCATTTTGTAGTCTTTTGGTTTGTTAAAAAGAAAATAATTTTAAGGTTTGCAATCGGTGATTGCCATTCGTAAATAAATTAACTGTTATTATAGAAAATTTTATAATACGCTCTAGGCAGAAATGTTTAGTGGCGCCCACAAACGGCCACCATACATTGCAATCTCGTAAAATTTAAGAGTGTAACAAAATGTTTTGTTACACTATCAAATCAATCTCACATTATAGAAAAATGTGCCGATAATCATGATCTTTTATTTTAGGTTAGTTTCATTTCTTATTTTTTTTTGTTTTTTCTTAGCATATATATATATATATATATATATATATATATATATATATATATATATATATATATATATATATATATATATATATAAAACAATAATTAAAAAAATATAAAAAATTAAAATACCTACCATTAAGCCCTCATAACCTATACTTCAAAATACAACAGAAAAAGTAAAACTTTTTACTGATATATTTTTTATGCTGAACTTTTTTCTTGTAACTATCAAAAAAAAAAAAAAAAGAGTGAAAGATAAAAAAACTCAATCTACTTGATCGTAAAAAATTATCATAAAATTTTTATTTTATTGTATGAAAATAAAACTTACCTTTCTGGAAAGTATACAGAAAGCTAAAACTGCAGGTATAAAAAGCCCATGCATAGCCTGCGTAGATTTCCATTCATCTTAACCTTAACCCAGATGTTTATAATTTGAAATCATTGCCCACATTGTGAAGGCCTAAACATAAAGAGGTTAAAGAAATAAATCAATAAAAACAAAGTTAATTAATTAATTAATTAATTAATTGGTTAATTATATATTTATGAAACTTTCTTTGAAAAATTAGTAAGCTTAAATTTTCTTATTATCATGTCATTTTTTAATTTTTTGTTTATTGTTAATCAGTTAGTTGAATAATAATTGTTTTAATGTTCTACTGTTAATGTTTTATACCTTCAGTTGTTTGTTTCAGAAATTGGCAGTGTATGATTTGATTTTAATATAGCTTAGAATTTGGGGTGTTGTTTTCAAATTATTTTAGTAAAGTTATTTTAAAATAAATCAAAACAAGCCTTTGCATTTATTTACCTTTTGCTTACAGGGGCAGCTCATATTATTCTTGTTTTCTAAATTAGTTCAGAGTATAATGTGTAGTTATATAGAAGTGTGACTTTATATTGGTGTTTGGACATTCAGATAATAACCATGTATGTCACAAAGATGCTGCCTTTATTATACATATGCCACATTAAAATTTTTATTAGAAATTCACTTTTAGTTGCTATGTATACAAATGGTAATGTATGTACAGGGTATTGTTAATGATCAGCATGTTTTAGTATCAGCATTATTTTTATTATTATTAATAATGGGTTAGAAATTATATATGTGCTAACAGTTAATTTTTAATCAGTCTTTGATGATTGATGATTATTCTTCTGTAATGTTTAAGATACACCTTACAGTTTTGTTTTTGCTGAGTTTTAAGCTCATTATTCACTGAATATTCTGTATCTAGTCTGTATTTATTGTATTTGATGATTGGTAAAGTATTCACTTCAAATTCACTCTTGACTCTGTAATATATATATAGTAAATATTTACTGCATTGTAGTTATAGTTTTCAGTCTTCACAATTTCCATTCATGTCTTATTGAATAATATTTATATTTATAATTCAGTTTCCAATCATATCTTGACCTTTTCTGTGAGATACTTATCCATAACAGTCACAACTCAACATATTATTAATATTCTTCTTTAAGTGTCTATTGCAATTGCCTTTTATTTTACTGGGATATTTAAAAAATATTTTTTTTCTTTTACTTTGCTACTCAAAATTCCATTAATAAGAAGCAACAAGTGATGCATAAAAATATTTGATCTATGTAAATCTTATATTAAGAAATACTATTTTTCATTAAAAAAAGATTTAAAGAATGTTAATTATTATAAGACTATCAAAACATGCAAATCGATTAATGCACAAACATTGTATGTATTTAATGATTAATAACTGAAATAACAAAATATTATATAAAAAAGAAAGAATAAAAAAATAATAATAATAACTTTTTTTCTTAATATAGAAAGGAATTTGCTTTATAGACACAGAACTAACATGAAATTACAGAAGACAAGAAGCATAACAAATAATATTCCATTGGAGAAGTTAATATATTATTTTTTTAATATTTCAAACCATTGAAAAATTTTTATATTACCAAAACTAAAAATATTACTTCACAATATAATATTTTAAATTTTAAAATTTATCAGAGTTTATATATATATATATATATATATATATATATATATATATATATATATAAAATACATATTTTGCGGGTTCATCCGTGTTAAAAACTTTTAATACAATACACTGACGTTGACTTGTCACACAAGCCATCCACAGAGTTATAAAAGGTAGAAAGACGGTTGTAGCGCCTCTACAACCGCTTTCTACCTTTTATAACTCTGTGGATGGCTTGTGTGACCAAGTCGAAACGTCAGTGTATTGGTATTAAAAGTTTTTAACACGGATGAACCCGCAAAATATGTATTTTATATATTTAACCCGTGCAAATCTTCGTTTTAACATATATATATATATATATATATAACCAAAATTTCCTCAAATTCACAACTCAGTCTACCCAAAGAAAATAAATTCTAAAGCATAACCAGTGGGTTCACTGTTACAAGCAGAATTCTCAAGTGTAAAGTTAAGAATTTGAAGTAATTTTGATTATTCTGTTGACTGTTTTACCTTTATGCTTTTAAGGTTTACAGTAAAAAATAAACTCAAGCCATTATTACATGTCATATAACGACATTATAACTATGCATATTTTTTTAACATTTATTTGAAAAATCCAATATGCATTGAATACATAAGAATCATATTTCTGGTTATCAACATTAGACTATTTTACAAGTAAATAACATTTTAAAAACCTAATGCTTTTTATTTAAATGCTTTTCAGATTTATTAGAAGCTTTTGAACTCTAAATCATGCTTCACTGATTTGAACATTTATATCATTGTTAATGATATGTAAAAATAAAAATGATTAAAAAAGAGAAATTTAAAAAAAAACATATTGTACAAAAAGACATGATAAATCAGATAGCTAATAGAAGTCAAATAAATAAGCAATAGATTTTATAATGTTAATAAGAAAGAGTAAAACAGGATTATATGCCATCATGTGACCATGCCAGTAAGATTATATTTAAACAAAAGTATCAAAAATTTAAGATATTTAATCATTTAAGATGAGAAATAAATAAATTTTATTTTTTTGAATTTATTTCAATAACAGCTGCTTATACCTAACATTAAACTTACGTAATTACTATTTTACTAAAATATTTCTGTAGTTTCTATCATTCAGCTAAATATTTTTGAAAAAATAATCAATGTAATACTTAACTGCTATTCAGTACTTGAATTTTAATTACCTGAATTAAAAAATAAGATATCGAAATGAAAATAAAGAGAACTCTTAATTATTTAACTGTTTTTTTTTCACACTATTGATTTGCATTTCAGTTAATGGATTCTGTAAATTGAAATGATAAATAAAATTTAACTAGATTTTGTTTACTTAAAAGTGAAAAAACAACAAACAAACTAAACAAAATAGAATATATGAATGCTTAAGTATTTTAATAAATAAAAACATTTCCATTAAAATTAAAACAAAAAAAAATGTGACTTCCAAAATAATGTTTTCTATGATTGGGCTGCATTTTAACTTTTGAATAATTAATCTAAGATACAAGCATTTTTTTTTTAAAAAAAAGACTCATTTTTTGAAAGTATGCTGTTATCCACTGATAAAAAATTTTCACCACATTTTTAGCTTTCACAATTTATTCTGAATTAGGTTATTCATTTTCACAATTATCCTGTTAGATTTTTTACAATGTGAAATTGTTCATATTTTTAACTTTATATTTTTTCCTAGTTTTATAATATGGAAACTAATTTATGTAGTCTGATCAACTAAATGACAATGAAAATTGGATAAGTTTTTTTATGAAAAATTTCAAATTCAGGTATTTTAACTGATAAAAAAATTTAACATGCCATTCATATATTATTGTAAATGGAGTTAATATGTTTTGTTTATGATATCTAATGCTATGTTTACATTTTCTATAAAAAAATGTATAATGTTTCAAGTAACAAAAAATTTATGCAAAAATTAATTAACTACTAACTAGACATCTGGCAATAAATTCTATCCTAACACTGTCAGTAGTTCTAAAATTAATTGAGTTTCCAACAATCATAATCACACTCTTTCTATTAAATATGTTCACCACATTCATCATAAACTTAAGACATAAACAGAAACTTTAGCATCAATTTGTGATCATCCATATTGAACATTGTAAACATATTTAATAGAAATAAAAAGGGCATTGTTTGTTGGAATCTTTTTTAGTTCCCAGAACAAAGGTTGACTCTCATGTTTAAAAAACAAAAATATATGTCTAACACGAAGACATTTGATTATTTTTATTGAAAATGATCATTTGAAACTTTGGAATTTTATTATCATATATATATATAAAGTCAGGAACAATCAAGAACTCTGCCCTATTGCCCATTTTACAGATCTATAACTTTACAAACAGCATTTATGATGATAACAGATGGAATCTTATTTATTCCTGCCCTGAAGTCGCAGCTAAGAAGAAGAGATCTATGGGGGAAAATGATACTATTAGGCTTCAACCCCCCCCCCCCCTAACAAGAGGAAACAGCTTAAGATTATAATTTACACATTTCATCAAAATTCATTAATAAATCTCAGAAGTTGTTCTAAGGTCAATGGAAATGAGGTATATATAACATAATCTAATTTTAAATATGTAGGCATAAATAAAGTGGTAAAGTAGAATTAAATACTAATTATATGGTTAATAATTTATTAATATTAATTATGAGAGAATGAATAAACAAATAGTTATACAATTTAATACAGAGTTGTTAATCTATTTACATATATGCTAACAAAATTTTGGGTTTCACCTGATTATGAGTGCTGATTTGTGTATTTAAGAGGTTACATACCAAGAGCACATAAGTTAATGATAAAATAATATGCAAACCCCCAGTTGAATACAATGATTCACAAAATGTACAGATAGTCAAGGCAATGCGGCTTAATATGCTAACAGTAGATACCATATTTTACCAATATATAACTTGAATGCTACGATTATTTTATGAAAAATAAATGGCCTTAAACAACAGAGAGAAATGGCATAAAGTTACATCAATTTAATTTACTATGGTTCATTTGAACCACACACAAACATATTTTACAGTTTATGTGATTTAACTAAACAGTCATTAGACCTCAAAACATTTAGACAGAAAAGTTATTTGTATATTATCCTAGTCCATTTTGACTTGATAGAATTTATTTAGCATTGTTTGTTAGTGCACTGAAACATTATTTCAATCAGAGGACAAGTAGCTTAAATAACCTTTAAAATGACCTTCCTAACCTATAATATAAATGAAAATATAGAACGGATTTTAGAAATCATGGCATTACATCTTACAGATTTAAAACAGCCAAAAATAAGAATATTTAGCAAGAATTGCAGTGCTGACTAAGTGATAATAATAGAAAAGGATGAGTCCATTTTAGATGGATGCTCTATCAATTATGTAAGTATAAGAAATGTGCATTTATACTGACAGGTCATCATATGAAAAGGTGGTTGTATAGAAATTTGCATGGTTCTGATTTTCTGGTATTAGCCCATGCAGGGCCTATCTACAGACTGACAGTATCCTGGAGTAGGTGCTTCCAAACTCTTTTCAGGGATATGTCATAGGTAAGTAATCCCAGACCTCCAGGTTTTAAGTTTGACAAATCAAGATGTAAAATTTTTTTGTAATGTTATCTAGGCCAAGCAACACGAATAATAAAAAATCAGGTTCTTAATGATGCTTATATGTGAATTAAGGTCCTTGTGACTTAATAGAATCTAGCATAATGACATGACATAATTTGATTCCTCTCGAAAGGTATGCAAATGACCTTTAATATTAGTGAGGATGTTAAAACAATAAAAAAGGGGGATATTGTTTTATTCATTAAATAAATATTAGTACACTAACTAGTAATTAATTTCATAAAGCAATTATCATGCTATATGGCATGGTGGGCAAATGATTGATCACATAATAATAATAAAAACAGAAAAGGTAAGACTATTAAGTTTCCTTTAAAATATAGTATAAAAATAAAATCAATAGTGTGAACATGGCTATAAATTGATATCTTAACTGTAGCAATGGATAACCTGCCACTAAGCAAAATAAAACAACTTAAAATTTCATTCAATTGAGCAAACTGTTAGTAAGGTAAGAAATCTTACATTTAACTACCTATATAAATTTTATTTCTTTTACAAACCCCTTTAATACTATTAATTTTTACCTTGTATTTTATTTTACTCCTCAACATATTCTGATCCCTCTTTTTTCCTACCACCAACACTGTTGATTTTTGCCTTAACATTACACTGCCACCAATGAAACAGACAGAACAAAAAAAACATTATTTTTTCTATATAGTTATGATGGTCTGTCATTTCCACCATATTTTTACCTAGCAAAATGATATAATACAAAAGGGAAACCGCACAATCTGTCCTCTCCCTCTCTTCATTTAAAAGATCTTTTTTATATTTTATTTCAAGTGAATTATGTATTGCCAAAATATTAACAACTCACATTTTTATTGTTTGCCATTTGAGGGAAAACAATTTGTCACTATACATTATCGCAATATATTGCATTCACAATCCAAGCTGCAAATGTATTAATAACATCTTGTTTTGCCATTGTTCTTGGATCTCAAGTCATAGTTTTTTTGAGACCCATTGTTTGGTCAGCCATTGTATTATTTTACATATGTCCAATGCCATATATATATATATATATATATATATATATATATATATATATATATATATATATATATATATATATATATATATATATATATATATATATATATATATATATATATATGTTAAGGCTCTACCTAATATCTTCCATATCTGCACTGAATCTAGTTTATAGTGAGCAAACCATTTTATGTTTTAGTGTAAGCATTGTATATTTCCAGATAATATGGTCCTAATTATAACTAACTAACTTTCCCTATATTGACACTTTTAATAGTTTAAATTTGTTTTTTATTAGATGCCAGGATTCTATTTTGATATCCCTATTAAATTGACAATGAAGGTAAGTCTTCCTCACTTCTCTTGCTAGATCATACCAAAAATCTGTCTATAACATGAATGAATGAATGAATAGCCAAATATTAACTAATCCCTATATTCTTTATACAAATATTGTAAGCATGCTATATATCTATATAATGACCTCACAAATATTAAATCTAAAAATATGGTTGTGTTGGAATCAAGAATTGAATTTTACAAATAAGATTCTCTCTTTTCTCTTTTTTCATTTATTTATGGGCATATTCAATAAAAGCAAAACAAAAGAAAAATTTGTATTATCATAGCAAAAATATTTCTTGGATTCATTAACCATATAAATAGTTCATTATGGTCCATTAAATTATGTTTTATTTTCTTCTTCTTTATGTGAGACATGAATATTCTATAAAGTTACTTCAATAATCATATAAGTTCAAAAATCTAATTTATTACTGGTAAGATTATTTATTAGAATCATTCTTTGGTAATACGTTTAGATGTCCTCTTTAATTTGACTTAATATTTGCATTATCTTTGACAAGAGTCAGAACTATACTTCATCTACTTTGGAAACAGAATCATTGTCAACATTTTAGAGTATAAAACAACTCATGATTTTCTTTGAAAGTTAAAACTTTTTAAAATTAAAAACAAAGTGCATATATGTTTTGCTTTTAATGAATCTATTTCTGTTTGTGCATAAAACAGATATTTTAAATTTATTTACTTATAGTAATAATAATTGCTCAATGAATTTTCAAGGCAATCAGCTCAAATGTAATAAATAACAATGATAGATACTACACTATTCAAATAAATTATCTGGAAGAAAGTGTTGTTAAGCAAAAACACTAAACTTTTATTTTTTTGCTTTTTAAAATGTGTTTGTTTGATGTTAATATTTTGCTTATTTTAAAAAATATTTTACTTTTAACCACATTTCATTTATTATTAACCACAATGTACATAGTCATAAAGTTCTGTGATAAAAAAGTATATCACATGACTTGCTAGAGAATAAAGTCGATAGCTTCCCTCAAAACAAAGAAAGCTATGTAGATCAAGACTTAATACAGTTACCATTGCATTTAAAAAAAATTTCTTTATTTAATCAGAGATTTCAGCAAATTCTTATTTAAATTTAAGTACAATATATATATATATATATATATATATATATATGTGTGTGTGTGTGTGTGTGTGTGTGTCTGGGAAATAATACAAATACCAATGGTCACTAATATTGCTATATATATTAAAATATAATGTAAATGTTTAAAACTGGTGAAGTATTTATTAAGACATAACAAAATCTTGATTTTCTACATTCTTGTTACTACATAACATCCTTGTATTAACTATTGGGATTATTTTATTTTGTGTATCTTGACAAAAGCCTTTATTAAATTCATATCTTACTTATGTGTATATTATAATGCTCAAAAATTATATTATATCAAGAAGGATGGGATAACAATTATTTTGAAAAAAAAAATATTAAAATGAAAACAATCAGATGAGTCAGAAATTAGCATTTAGTGGTATATGATGTTCTATATGCTAATGGGACTTATACTTCAGAATGTTGTATTACTTAATAAGTATCTAAATGTACTAACATACACAAATATTTTTTGAGAAAATTATATTTGTAATCTAATTTGAATGAGTTTTAATATTATTTTTGATCACAGTTGCTACAAATGTATAGGACAATTTAATAATTTATAAACTTTTAATTGCCACTAGATTATGAATATTGATTAGATCATCATTTTTAGAGATTGTTCAGTTTTACTTATAAAATTTTATTATAAGTGTTTGAGTGGTTACTTTATATATATATATATATATATATATATATATATATATATATATGATAAACAAAAATGCAAGTTAAAAAACTTGCTAACGCTTGTATTTATGTCCACAGATGGCGTCCTACCAAAAACACCTATCAAGCGTATTTTCGTTTACATAAACGTCAGAGTAGTTAGTATTCACTATCTCTAACTATAATTCCACTTTCAGATCATGATTTCAAGCTATTTGCTATCGTCAGTGAAAGACAGGAATAAAGAAACTAGATCTAAATACAAACTCTGAGCGTTTATGAAACAATTTCTATTCAGCTTGCAAGCGTGAATAGAAAGACACGTAATGTCTTCAAACTCAGCATAGCAAACCAGATAGCTATATGGGTCTGATCTCAGTTCAGCATCACCACATAGTAGAAGCCTCTGCAATCTATATCATTGCAAGAAAGACCTCAAAGGTACATTTATGATAAACAAAAATGCAAGTTAAAAAACTTGCTAACGCTTGTATTTATGTCCACAGATGGCGTCCTACCAAAAACACCTATCAAGCGTATTTTCGTTTACATAAACGTCAGAGTAGTTAGTATTCACTATCTCTAACTATAATTCCACTTTCAGATCATGATTTCAAGCTATTTGCTATCGTCAGTGAAAGACAGGAATAAAGAAACTAGATCTAAATACAAACTCTGAGCGTTTATGAAACAATTTCTATTCAGCTTGCAAGCGTGAATTTTTTAGACACGTAATGTCTTCAAACTCAGCATAGCAAACCAGATAGCTATATGGGTCTGATCTCAGTTCAGCATCACCACATAGTAGAAGCCTCTGCAATCTATATCATTGCAAGAAAGACCTCAAAGGTACATTTATGATAAACAAAAATGCAAGTTAAAAAACTTGCTAACGCTTGTATTTATGTCCACAGATGGCGTCCTACCAAAAACACCTATCAAGCGTATTTTCGTTTACATAAACGTCAGAGTAGTTAGTATTCACTATCTCTAACTATAATTCCACTTTCAGATCATGATTTCAAGCTATTTGCTATCGTCAGTGAAAGACAGGAATAAAGAAACTAGATCTAAATACAAACTCTGAGCGTTTATGAAACAATTTCTATTCAGCTTGCAAGCGTGAATTTTTAGACACGTAATGTCTTCAAACTCAGCATAGCAAACCAGATAGCTATATGGGTCTGATCTCAGTTCAGCATCACCACATAGTAGAAGCCTCTGCAATCTATATCATTGCAAGAAAGACCTCAAAGGTACATTTATGATAAACAAAAATGCAAGTTAAAAAACTTGCTAACGCTTGTATTTATGTCCACAGATGGCGTCCTACCAAAAACACCTATCAAGCGTATTTTCGTTTACATAAACGTCAGAGTAGTTAGTATTCACTATCTCTAACTATAATTCCACTTTCAGATCATGATTTCAAGCTATTTGCTATCGTCAGTGAAAGACAGGAATATATATATATGCAAGGTAAAGTATAAATGACTAAACATATACATAACTAAAGGAAAATAATAACAATTAGACAAAATTGTAAATAACTATTAATAAAATGTCATTTAAATAATTTATGTAGATTTTAATATCACCTAAGTAATAAATATGGCACAATAAGTGAAAAATTGTTTATAAATGGTGTATTCTTGTAATATAATTATCATAGATATATATTTTTCTCTAGTTTTAAAAATAAGTCTATTGTTAAGTATAACCTTAGGTATAAACATGTATACAATTATTATACACTGAGATTTATTTCTTGAGTATATCATTAATTTCATTTGTCATTTATCATTACTTTGTATAAATAAATTGTTTTCATTATTTATGAAATCAGAAGTCCTGAGTTTTATTTACTTTAATTGATTAAGGGGCACAACAATTATAAATTATATAGAAAGGAATAAAGAGTCAAATGAACTTTAACTACTATATGGTCTAAACATTATTATTATATACCCAAATTAGCTAATTAATATTTAAATAATTTATCTTTAATTTCCATTTCGTTTATGAGAGCTAGAATTCTTCATTATTTTATTTCATTTTAAATAGTTCTAGTACAGGTTAAAAGTATAAAATCAAATCATATAAAACCTCATTTATTGAGCTTCACCTTTATAAATTTAAATTTAATTTATTACAGTACAGTCTTTATCTCATGAGCAATACATCCTTATTCATCACATTTATTCCAGTACAATATATACAAATATGATAAAAGACAACACCTAAATAAACAATATAATATACAATTTGTAGTCAAACTAACCTCTAATAGTAAAGTAATACACTAAATTGGGTACAGAAAAAAATTCTGATAACTGAAAACAACTTTAAATTCAACTTCAAGGCTTTAAAAGAACTGAAGTGAGGCATGTGAATCTTTACTCTGCAATATTATTGTTGCAGCTGTCATTAATATGTGATCATTTATGCAGTAAATGAATAAGGATGAACATGCATGGACTTTTTGTAGTTAGTTTATTATCTGTTTATCTCCGTATTTAAAACAAGAAATTTTTTTTTTTTCATTTGCTTACTAGTTATTAATTGAAATACCAGTTGAATTTCTATAAAAACATGATGGATGTATCAAGGATCAATTTTTAAAATAAAGATATTTTAAATAATAACTGGTAAAACTAAATTATGACTTTTAATCAACAGCCTAGATTAATGATTGAAGACAATTGAGAATCATCTCATTGGAGACTGATGGTGTCATTTATTAATGAACTTTTATTTAGATATTTATCTTTGCCTATCAATTCAAATAAATAAACATTTTACAAATGGGGAGATTGAAAAGGACATAATTTGATTTTATAAGTTAGTAAAATTCGGTGAACAGCAATTAATTTATCAATTGGTCATATACATTACACAAAAATGCAATTACTAAAAGCACAAATGAAATGAGATTTATTGTAAATAAAAAATAGATGGTCGACAATGTGATGATTGATTGTATATCAAACAGAATGGATATATTCAAAAATATCATATAGAGATAGTTAAGATTTTTTCCCAATGACTTCCTATGTAAAAGAGAAGATTTTTATATGAAAACAAAAATCAAATTAACAACAATTTAAAATTATATTTACTGTTAAAATTGGTAAATAATTGAAGTGAAAGACATGTAGTAATTTCGGTTATAGTGATATAAATAAGAATTTGCAAAAAAATTAAAACTATATTAAGAATTCTATTTTTGAGAAAAATACCAAATGGAAATAGATATTGAAGGATCTATATGAAGTAGTAATAAATTTTGTTTTTACAGAATATATATATATATAACAAAACTTAAATATATTCCAAACAACGGTAAACAATTTATAATATAATATAAATAAAAACTCATAAAGAAATATTTTCGATTATATTCATAATCATTATCAACTCAAGTTTCAAAATAGAATTATCTATTACCAACCAGAAACACGTCTATTTAAATATCCCACAATTCATTAATTCTAACATTTGCTGACTGTCTGTTTATTATCGTATTTTTATACCTACTAATAAAAATTGCCTCTTTATTTTTTATTTTTTCATTATCTCTCTCTTGGCCTAAAATTTTTATTTTGTTTATATCAAAATCAAATTTAAAATTACAATTCCTATCATGATCATAAAAAACAGATTCAGTATATAACTTAATTTCACTATTATTATCATTACATATCCGAGCATTTTTCAAAACTCTTTTATACAACAATTTATGTTCTTTAATTCTTTTCTCCATATTACATCTAGATTCCCCCACATGTCATACGGTATACCCACAAACAATTCTATAAATTATATTACTCATATTATTTTTTTCTAACTTATCTTTTGAATTATTAACTTTTCTATTTAAATTACCCGATCCATAAAATGAAACATTATATATACTATTATAAACTTCTTTCATAAATTTTACTTGATTATTATTATAAAAAGGCAAAGAAATCCACTTCTTACTCTCAATTTTTTCATCACCAGTATTCATATTAATTTTCTTACTAAATTGATAAACCAATTGATACATTTCTTTTATATTATAACCCACACTTAATAATTCACTTACATAATTTTCAATATTTTTCTTTTTATCACATGCATATTTACACAAAATATTATTTCTATGTAAAAAAGTCCTAAAACCAGCCATTTTATAATTATGTGGCACTTTAGATAAATATGGAATATACCCTCTTGTTTCAATAAGTTTAATAAACAATTTATAGTCAATCATATTATTGTTCCTTGAAATCATCAAATCTAATTATTTAATACTGTTATTATATTCTTTCTCCATAGTCCAGTTAAGACCTTTTAATTTATTATATTCATCAAAAATTTTATCAGTCATTTCTGAAGAAGCACATACAAAAACATTATCCACATATCTTGTATATATCTTAATATTTTCCATAAATATAATTTTTTTTAAAATCTTTTCTTCATAATATGACAAAAGAAAAATTCAATAACTGTGCCACCATTGGTAATCCCATTGGCCATCCTTTACTCAGCTTATAAAATTTACCATTAAAGGATGCAACAATATTTTGTTCAATAAAATTTAAAGCCTTCATCAGAAAACATATTAAATGATTATCCTCTTTCTTCTCCAATAAAGCTCGATAAGTTATCTTAATTGAATCAACTCTATCAATAAATCCATACATCTCAGAAACATCCAATGGCAATAAAACATCATCACAATCCAAACTTAAATCTTTATTTTTTTCAACAAAATCAAATGACAATGTTACAGAATATTTTCCAAATCGAAGTAAATCCTGTAAAATTTTAGCAATATATTTACTAGTCTTATACATAAAATACCCTCCAAAGTCCAAAATTATTCTGAGTGGATAATCTTCTTTATGTAATTTTACATTAGCAAATACACGTGGACAAATAGCACTTGAAGGATAGAATGAATAGTACACATTATCATTTATTCCTTTATTCTTTGCCTTTAATAAAATGTTATTAATAAATTTCATTCTTTCTGAATCAACATTATATTTATCAATCAATTCAAAATTTAATTTTTCCATTTGTAAAATAACTCTTTGAACATTTTCATTATTTGAAATCAAGCACATCCGTAAACCTTTGTCTTCCTTTAAGCAAATCAATTTATCTTTCATTAATTGCCTTTTAAATAATCCAAAAACTCTTTTCCATGAATTATCATATTTATTAAAAAAATTTAAATTAACATCCTTAACCATTTTATTAAACCCCTCTGTAGTCATTAATTTTCCATCATAAGAATTTTGAACTGATGATATAATCTCCAGTTTATAGTCTTCAAATATATCACCCATATATTTTGAACCAAATCCTAATACATAATTTTGTATTAATTTCAAATCTTCAGAAATGATTTGATAAAATTTCTGATGAATATAATAAAATAAAAGGTCTTAACTGGACTATGGAGAAAGAATATAATAACAATATTAAATATTTAGATTTGATGATTTCAAGGAACAATAATATGATTGACTATAAATTGTTTATTAAACCTATTGAAATGAGAGGGTAAATTCCATATTTATCTAAAGTGCCACTTAATTATAAAATGGCTGGTTTTAGGTCTCTTTTTTATGAAAATAATATTTTGGGTAAATATGCATGTGATAAAAAAATATTAAAAATTATGTAAGTGAATTATTAAGTGTGGGTTATAATATAAAAGAAATTTATCAAGTGGTTTGTCAATTTAGTAAGAAAATTAATAAGAATACTGGTGATGGAAATTTGAGAGTAAGAAGTGGATTTCTTTGCCTTTTTATAATAATAATCAAGTAAAATTTATGAAAAAAGGTTATAATAGTATATATAATGTTTCATTTTATAAATTGGGTAATTTAAATAGAATGGTTAATAATTCAAAAGATAAGTTAGGGAAAAATGATAATGTGAGTAATATAATTTATAGAATTTTTTGTGGGTGTAATTTATCATATGTGGGGAATCTAGATGTAATATGGAGAAATAAATTAAAGAACATAAATTGTTTTATAAAAGAGTTTTGAAAAATGTACAGATATGTAATGATAATAATAGTGAAATTAAGTTATATACTGAATCTGTTTTTTATGATCATGATAGGAATTGTAATTTTAAATTTGATTTTGATACAAACAAAATAAAAATTTTAGGCCAAGAGAAAGATAATGAAAAAAGAACAATTAAAGAGGCAGTTTTTATTAGTAGGTATAAAAATACGATAATAAACAGACAGTCAGCAAATGTTAGGATTAATGCATTGTGAGATATTTAAATTGACATGTGGTTCCAGTTGGTAACAGGTGATTCCATTTTGAAAGTTGAGTTGATAATGATTATGAATATAATCGAAAATATTTTTTTATGAGTTTTTATTTATATTATATTATAAATTGTTTACCATTGTTTGGAATATATTTAAGTTTTGTTATTGTATTATTAATATTAGAGGACATTTATTTTGTTGTAATATATATATATATATATATATATATATATATATATATATATATATATATATATATATATATATATATATATATATATATATATATATATATATAACTACAATCATTAAATGTCTGTATTTTTAAATCATATAATAATAATTCAAACAAATATATTTAACACAGTTTTCATAATTAAATAATATATTCTTTGCCAGAAGTACTTTCAATTGTTTCACAGGCAATCTTTATCAACTGTAAATACAAACGTACAAAAAATAAAAACTTGCATTACCCATCATTCAATCCATTCAAATTTCCCACAATTCTGTTGTCTTTATATTAGCCAATTGTCTATTCATTAAACCACCTCTAATCCTAGATATCATCATTGCCTCTTTAATTTTATATTTTTTACTACACCTTTCAATTTGAATAATTTTTATATCTCTATTATTAAATTTAAAACCATAATTACATTTTTTATTATGATCAAATATTAATTTTGAATAGTGTGTTAAATATATCTGTTTGAATTAGATAGATAGATAGATAGATAGATAGATAGATAGATAGATAGATAGATAGATAGATAGATAGATAGATAGATAGATAGATAGATAGATAGATAGATAGATAGATAGATAGATAGATAGATAGATAGATAGATAGATAGATAGATAGATAGATAGATAGATAGATAGATAGATAGATAGATAGATAGATAGATAGATAGATAGATAGATAGATAGATAGATAGATAGATAGATAGATAGATAGATAGATAGATAGATAGATAGATAGATAGATAGATAGATAGATAGATAGATAGATAGATAGATAGATAGATAGATAGATAGATAGATAGATAGATAGATAGATAGATAGATAGATAGATAGATAGATAGATAGATAGATAGATAGATAGATAGATAGATAGATAGATAGATAGATAGATAGATAGATAGATAGATAGATAGATAGATAGATAGATAGATAGTTTATAATTTTTTGGCCTGTACCATGTATTATTTTTCATTAAACACCGATATTTTGACTAACTAGCAATCGCCATTATCAAGGTTAACTTTTGAAAAAAAAAAAAACATTAGATCTTAAATAATATTGTGAATGTATGCAAGATGAGAAATGAGATTCAACTTGAAGTAGTTCAGCATTCACAATATGAGGCTTATCAAAATGTTTATTTCCCTCTGTATTTTCACCTATTAATTTTAAGTTAATATTAGATAAAATGAGAGGTTTCCACATAGCTGGAATATGTTGTGCTTCATCAGCCCTATTTAAACCAGTAGGTTTCTTTAATATTTCAATTGACTCTCTCATGGTTCTTAAATCATATTTTTCTAAATTAGCAAGTATTTTTGTATTGTCAAAATCAGGTTTGTGATCAGTTTCTAAATAATGAGAAGTAAAAACTGATGTGGTAATTTTTTGATTAAAAGCATTTCTATGTTCCTTAATTCTGACATTTATTCATCTATTAGACTGACAAACATAGCCTCTTGAGTACTGAAAACACAGAATTTCATAAACTCCTTGTGTTCCAAAAATATTTTGTCTTTAGCTTTATACAAAAAATCACCATTTTTTTTTTTTTTTTGCCAGTAGAAAAAGTAGTCTTTATATTAAAACAAGATAGTGTTCTACTGATTTTATCAGTAACCATTTAATATAAGGTAAAATTACTCTATTAAAAGAGAAATTGTCAATTATATTCTCTTTTTTCTTTTTAGTATTAATCATATATAAAGCCTTACATATGATGTTTTTATTATAATTATTAGAAAGCAGAATACTTTTTGTAAGTTCTATTTCTTGAGAAAGATATTCTTTATCAGATAAATTATAAGCTCTAGTGAAAAGATTTTTTGCTACAAAAAAAATTTGTGCAGGATGATGATGAGAATTAAACTTAAGATATCTATTTGTATGGGTGGATTTTCTGTAAACTGATATTGATAATGTTTCATTACTTTTTTTTTGCAATTAAAACATCTAGAAAAGAAAGCGATCTGTTATTTTCCACTTCCATAGTAAATTTAAAATTAGGATGCCAATTATTTATAAAAACAAGAAAATAATTTAAAGAATTAATTCCATGAGGTCAAATGATAAATGTATTATCCACATATCTAAGCCAAATAGAAAGTTTTTTAGTAGCTGCACATAATACTTGATTTTCAAAATTGTCCATGAAATGATCAGCAATGACAAGTGACAGTCGGGATCCCATAGAAAGTCCTTTAATTTGTTTATACATTTGAAAATTATAAACAAAAAATGTAACAATACTTTGCTAATGGAATAATAAAATCAGGTAAATCATTGTACTGAGCTATTATACTTAATGCTTCTTCAACAGGAATATTAGTAAACATTAAAGAAACATCAAAACTAACCAATAAATCAGTTCCAGTTAGTTTTAAGTTTTTAATTATTGAAATAAAATGACTTCAATTTTCAATTTTTGGTGTAATCTTGTGTGTCAATGGCTGTAAGCATTGGTCTAAATATCAAGCCAAAGCATGTGTGGGAGAGCCTATAGCACACACAATAGGGTGCAATGGTATATCAGGTTTATGAATTTTAGACAAACCATAAAATTTAGGATATAATGAAAAATCTTCTCTTGGAGAAATTTTAATTTTCATATATTCATCCATATTAGAACCTTAAATAGGTATCTAATAAAAGATATTTAAAAAAATATAACTGATATTCATATGTAATTAAAACTTAATAAAGGTTGCATTCATAATATAAAAATATTATAAAAGTTAAAAGAAAAAAAGCTAGTGGAATGAATATTTTAATTTTAGTGTTGAAAATTTATTGGGTTACTGGATTGCTGATGAGTTAATTAAAATTTAATCACCTTCATAATTTATATTTCAGTTAAGTCTTAAAATAATTCAATAACATTTAGTTATTTAAAGTTGAGGTGTATTATTAAAAGAAGTTGCCTTAAATGAGATTTGTTTCATACTCTTAGGTATGTGTGCATGCATGGATGTATATGTTGACTTTTTAGATCTTTATTTTATTTATTAAAATATTCAGTTTATTTATTGAAACAGATATTACTGTCCTCCTATCTGTTTCACCTTTAGGTCTCCATGGAGACATCTATGCCAGTTTTGAACACTCTTTAGTACAAGTGTATATATATCCACTCAGTGTTATATGCCTTTACACAGCTGTATATATATATATATATATATATATAAGATATATATATATATATATATATATATATATATATATGTTTACACAGTTGTATGTGTCCACACAGCGATATATTCATTTATACAGTTATATATATAATCACAGTTTTATATGTATTCAAACAAGTGTATGTTTATTGTCACACGTACAAGCACCTGTAAATGATAATGATATTAATTTTTGTATGGATATATCGCAGCATTTATATAAATAATATATTGTATAAGGGTTATTTTGTTTAGAAAATGTGGCTAAATATTCTTTAACAAGTTTGGTTTGGGTAAATTATAAATCACATGCGAAATTTACAGATTGGTAATAAGACTATTTAGAATAATTCGCAGGTGAGATCAGATGGTCCCTAGGTTATTGACATTGTTCTAGAGCTCATTCATTATGATTGTAATGAATTTCTTTTCCCAGATCAAACCAGTAAAAATTTGGCAACAAGATAAAAAAAAGAGAGATTAGAATCAAAAGAGACAGACTGCTGTAAAACTTAGAAGAAGTTTGAATTGTGTTTTAAAATAGATAGTCGCTGGCTTTTGATCTAGGGAATATAGATATCGCAGATTTTTATTTAGAATAATTTGCAGGTGGGATCAGATGGTCCCTAGGTTATTGACATTGTTCTAGAGCTCATTCATTACGATTGTAATGAATTTCTTCTCCCAGATCAAACCAGTAAAAGTTTGGGCAACAAGATAAAAAAAAGATAAGAATCACAAGAGACCTAAGGCTAAAACTTAGAAGAAGTTTGAATTGTGTTTTAAAATAGATAGTCGCTGGCTTTTGATCTAGGGAATATAAATATTGCTGATTTTTTTTGAATTTTTCTTTTTTTAGCTTTTTTTTTCTGTAAATTGTTGTGGAGACCAGAATCCAAAATGATCGAGTAAAATAATATATTTACTGGCTCTTGAACCAAATGGCTACTCTCAGTTCCTCTAAACATTCCTTTGAATAGACTTTCCAGCAACCTGCATGGAGAATATGAAGAAATTTAACCTATCTGAAAGGCCACTGAAGATTATGATGCTGTCAGATGCCCTATTCCAACCACTATCATTGATATACGCTTCAAGTCCAATCAAGGAGGCAGAGAGATGGTAATCATTTTTAAAAAAGCTGCGGTATGAACTTTAATCTATAAATTCTTATAACACTTTAAAAAGAACGTTCTATCTAAATTATAAAGAAACTCTTTAATATTTGCCCTCTTCTAAAAGGAAACTAACAATCTGTGTAACTTTATATATAATGTAAAAGAAAGAAAAATCACTTACTTTAATTTTATAAACTGCTGAAATCTTTTATGAATTAAAAGATTTCATATTATTTTTTTTATCCTCATTAAATGTCCGAAATTTATTCTCTTCAATTCCTACAAACTAACGGTCTTGCCTAATTTCAGTAATTTTGATATTTTTGTTTAAATGCATTTTGTTAGGTTTAATATGTGATAATATGCTCAGATTTTGAAACAATGAAACTAAGTAAGTAATTTATAAAGGAGATAATTGTAATCTTCACTTAGACATTTTAAAAGCATTGTTTATTTTATTAAATTATTGTTTCAAAATTATAATATGGGTAATAAACGAATGCGCTAACCACTCATTGTTATCATAGTTATATATATATATATATATTGTAAAATCGTATTTTTTAAGGTTTGCTTAACCGATCTTATATTATAACCTTTGATATCTATTAGTTGGAAGGGGATATATATATTGTCTAGAGATGATAAAGTATATTTGCTAATGTTTGTATTAAGTCCCATCGAATATACTTTCCCTCCTTAATTAAGAATATTTATATGCAGATTCAGGATCTTAACAAGATTATTTTTATATAGTTTAAGCCCATTTTATTAGCATACTTATAATGCTAATTTTAAGAACTGTTTTGAATTAGCTTGACAGATAAAAGCTATCTGTTTTAGGCGCAATTAATTATATGCATACTTATTGCTTTATATATTTATATATATATATATATTGCGTGCATTGCGGGTGTGTTTTTATACAGTACACTTATATGTGTTATGTTTTGCTGCCTCTGACAAGGGTTCACGGTAACAAACCGCCCCTTTATTTAGTTCGGGTTATGGCTATATTCATTAGAACTGGGGGCGTGAGGACCCAGATTTTTCCTAAAGCCAATCTGACTTCCCGAACTTTATGTTCATATATCAATAGCAGCAAACCGTCGGTCTCAGAGCAAACTGAGCATTTGATGCTGAAACTCTTGAAGAATCACACACTCGCACTGCAAGTTTATTTCTTTAATATTTTATATAGCGCCATAGTGCATATATGTGGACCTAATGGTAACCAGTTCTTTTTTCCATATTAATTAATCATTCAGCTTTAGACTGGAGTTTGAATCTGGGTTATCAGTTTGAATCTGCATGATTCTGAGTTTATTTAGTTGCTCATTTAATTAGTATATATAACAGCCTTTAAAACTGTCTGTACTCATCATCATCTCTACTAAGGTATCAACTTCTAACTTAAGCAAATCAAGTTCATAAGATGAGCATATTAAACAATTAGGCATGACCTCTATAACTCACACACACACACATGTATTGTAATATGTTTAAAAGGGAACAGATGTACTTGATAACAGTCCCAACTATTGTAACATGCTTGCCTGTGTTGAATACCTTGTGAAGATTATACAATCCCTGCCATTATGATATTTTGTGTTAGATCATTTGTTATTGTTTTAATAAATCCTTTTAAATATAAACTGTTGTATATCTTTCTTGCTCAGACTCTAGATCAAACCAAACCACAGTATCTTATCCAATCCATAGTATTTTATCCAATCCACAGTATATTATTAAATGTCACAGTTCATTACTCCAATTTCTTAATGAGTTTATACGCTGTGTGTGTATGTCTGGTAGTTAAGATTAATAGAGTGTTAAGTGTTATATATTACTTATTTAGTTAGGTTAGTAATGACTTTAAGTCTCGTGTTTCTCTCTGTTCTATGTCGGCTCGCGGTTATATGAGAACTGAGTGTAGCCTCAGGAATGTCACTCATAAGGTGTTAAATTTGGAGTACTGGCAGATGAGTTGGAGTTTTGTCGGATTAGAGGCCTCAATCACCTCACTAAGGTCAGCTTTGGTATATTTTGCTTGGGCTCTGAATTTTGTTGCATGAGTGTACAAATCTGACTGTTACATTATTAACTTTTAAAAGTAAAGTAGATAATAAAACTTGGCAAATAAAATATTTATTATTCTTAACTTCTGATAGAAACAAAAAATCCAAATATGAAAATCAATAAATCATTACACATATTTTCTGTTTATTATTTTAAAAAAAAAACTGTAATCATGTTAAGTAGTTGACATTATTAACCTTAAAATTGAAACACAGAATGCTGACACATGATATTGTTGTTCTCTTTTGGATATTGGAGAAAAGAGCGCAGAACTGAGGGTATTGTTTTGAGTTTGATCACGAGGTCGTCCTAATAAGAAGAAAAGATAAACAGTGTAATTTTTTATTATTTGCCTTTTTGTTTTTAAAACAAGTATAAACTATATTTTTTCTTTAAAGTCTTCATATCAATGGATTGCTGAAAGATAAATTAAGGTATCAAGTTTTATGCTTTCTTTAAACTAAACGATCTAAATTTCATAATAATGTGCCTAAATAATACTTCTAATTTAATATTCAACTCTACAAATTTTTAACAAATGGAAATGGTAATCTTAACTAAGATCATATGGAAAATGATAGACAATCATTTTATGCTAATAAATCGCAGTGTTAGTGGCAGTAATTTTAAGACCAAGTTAAAAATAATAATAATAAAAATGTTAAGACTGTTCAAAAGTAAATAAGTTAAATAAATGTTTGGTCTAAATTATTAACTTAAAAAAAAAAAACCCAACAAATTCGAAATAAAAAAAAACATAGAGAAATTGAATACTGTTTTCGGAAAATTAAAAATTTATTAATGAAAGTTGGCATATTATTTTATTTTATGGCAGAAATGTTGCTTTATCATCTGCTTCTCCAGAAAGAGCGTAAAACTGTTAATAAAATATTTTTTCAATAAAACCATGGATAACTATTAAAATTTTACAGTTAATAATAATTGTACAAAATAGTCACATTCAAACTAGCTAGTTAATATTAAATTGTGTCATATAATGGATCCATACCTGTTCATGTTTAAAGTAGTATATAGTATTCGTGTGCTTGTCTATTATCATCATGAAATTGTAGCTGCTTTGTTGTTTTTTATACAAAATATATAAATAAATAAATAAGTAAATATATTGGTTTGAAAAATACTAATGCTTTAATATTATTCCCATAGATAATGACATGGGACCTCGCACCGTAAATTATCTGCCTATTGTTGAGGAAACTTTACTAATGAACTGAATTTATCATCATCATTATTATTGTAATTTTTATTTTTGTTTTTTAAAAAAAGGTAATATAATAGTTATACATTTTATGCTTTATTTTACATGTCAATATATCTTACTTTACCATCTGAAATTGTCTCAAGGAGTTTACAATAAAGTGTGTAGAGATTTTTATTACACACACGTAATTTTAAATATATTGGCAAAGGGTTTCAATTTAAAATTGCATATTCTTTATAACTTGGGACAAATAATTATTACAGGTGTGTTTATCAGAAGTTTTAATATTTTTTTTAATACCATTCATAACAGAAATTATATTTTGAATTTTTCTGAGAACAAATTTATTTTGTTAACCACCTAATTAATAATATCTGTTGCATCAACCTGTCCACTTAATTTCGTAAATATTTGTTATGCTTATTGTTTGTTTCTGTATTCCTTATCTTATGCAAATATTTACTATGCTATTTTAATGTGTTTTATAGTCGTTTTGACTAATACTTTCCTGTGGGTTTTGGATACTATTTAATGTGTGAATTTTAATGATGGTACAAACTATTAATCTTTATCATTAGGGATAAATTTGTATCTTGCCATTGTGAGAAACAGTTATGCTTTACAGCTCTAGATTTATCAAATAATATACTATTTATGATGTTTGTGGAATGGCAATAATATCCCATTATTATTATATGTATTTGCCATAAGATGGCAGTGTTTTCAAAATATTTTATATAGCTTATTTAGTTAGATTCCATGGAGAGAATCATTCGTCTTTGGTGTGGTTTCCATTTTCTTAGGTGGTAAGTCTGTGTCTATGCCTACACTTATGCTTGATAGTATAAGCATGGAAGCCACCAGTAGTATAGTCAGGTTGTCTTGCTCTAAGGAGCTTATGTAGTGATGTTATCCCTCATGTGCTAATTGAAAGAATAGATTGCCCTCCACAGATGGTGTAGACTATTGTATTTATAAAAGTTATGGTAATGATAGCTAGTTATTGAGGTAGTAATTTTCAATGCTTTGGTTGGTCATAATAATATCCATATTGTGCTACTGTGCTTTGCCAGTAGTATACAACTAAATCCACAAGATTTAATAATTTAATTTCTCCATTTAAAGCATAGCTTGATGGGAATACACAGACACAATGTTATTTATATACGTCATATGGAGCAATTCGCCGAGGGTTTTGTAATTTTTATAAATTTTTAATTTTAATATTATTATGTGGACTTTAAATAAGTTAATTAACAATGTATGTGCAACTTCTGATGAATGTTTTTATTTATCCTTTAATTTTAAAATTAACATAGTGTGAGGCAGTTGTAATGTAATGATGACACTTATCATCATCATATTAGCCATTTAACTTAGAAGCAGCAATAAAATATATTGAAGTTAATTTTTATAATTTTGTTATATTATTTTAATATGAGATATCTTAAGTGTGTTGGGATGTGAAATATATGGAAAATATTAATTAGCTTATGGTGCAAGCTAGCCAACTATTATAATTATTATTTTCAAGTTCATTATTGTTTGTCTAATGCCTTAGCTGAGGTAGAATAAATTATGATTTCAAATAAATATTTAGCCAGGAATCATAATCGTTTATGATCATAAATTTTATTGTGCAGTTTTGAAAACCAAGAAGCACTAGTTTTGATATAAAATGAACTTACATTATTAACTCCTTAAAATTTAAATGGAAAGGATCTAGTAGCTATGATGTGTACGCTGTGATTAAGTTAGTTTGCTGTAAATATTTTTTTATGTCTAAATGTAATAAGTGTATTTTTAAATTTTATTAAAATTTAGTTTTTGAGTATTTTTCTGTGTGAAATTCTTTTCTTTGGTTCCACAACAAAATGAAATAAATGTATATTTTCAAATCGGATAATTATAATTCTCATGATCCAAAGATTACTAATAATTAAAAAAAAGTGGTATCAATTTGTTTTAATTAAAATTTGAAATTGACAACTGTTCATTTAAGTATTGCAATGAATATATTCGTCCATAATTCAGGATGCACATTATTAACCTATTATCAGAATTTAAGTAGATGTAAAGGAAGTCAAATTATATCATTAGATAATCTTAAACTATACAATAGAGTTTGTTAATCATAAGATCCTATGTAAAGAATACTTTTGAAAGTGCAAATATTTATAGCTCAGAGAGTTTGATTGGGATAAAGGTAGATATTTACTTTATTCTAAATTATTTATGAGGGAATGATTGAGTTTTATCACTTCCCAAAATTATATGTTTTATTTTGAATAATTTATTATATCAGAGTTAACTTCTTCCTTTGTCTTAATTGTATATCTCTGTAACTAATTCTTTATATGTATCCAATCACTGAGTTTATTTTACTTTATAATCCTTATTGTTATGTGTAAGAGTATCAACCCAATCCAGATGTTGAGTAAAAGATATGGGTCCAACAATCAGAACTGGTTAGAGTTTTATTTGAAATATTTCTAGAAGTTAGAGAGAAGGTCTATAAATTAGGGAAAATTAGAGAATGATCATTATTTGAAAGATCTTCAATTTTAAGAGGGTGATTGTTTAGTGGAGATCATCTTCCAGATCACTTCTTCGACAATCTCTTTAGGTTACAATATATATATATATAACTACAATTTTTTATTTACTTAGGAGAGCTTTAAAAAGGATTTTTTTCAAAAAAATATTACTGTATATATCGATATGTCGATGATGTTTTTGTATATAGCAAACCAAATACAATTAATGAGTTATTTAAAAAAGTTAATGGTTTAAAAGTCCTAAAATGGATAAAAGCAGATGAAAATTTAATGTACATTCAGTTTCTTGATTTTAAAATAACTAGAAATCCAAGTATGCTGTATTACTGAATGACCATTAAACCAATAGTAAAAAGAGGTTATATTCCATATAAATCACAAGTGCCAATGTCACACAAAATGGCAGATGTGAAGTCCTTCTTATTTAGAAATAATAGTTTTTGCAAATAATCATCTGATAAAGGGAAAAATATTGAAATATATTTGAAGGAATTGTTAAATGTTGGCTACAATTATAATCATATATATATATATGCATAAATTGATTAGAGATTTTAATAAATTTATGCATATATATATATATATATATATATATATATGCATAAATTGATTGGAGAATTTAATACAAAATATAAGAGGAAAAATTTTAATAATAATATTGATTCTCCAGCTAATATAAAAATATTGATGTCAATATCATATATTTCAAATGATCAAATAAATTTCATAAAGAATATTTATAAAGGTATATGTGATATTGCATTTTACACACCTCATACATTAAAAATAATAATAATAATAATAATTTTAAAGATGAAACCTCATTTACAAATAAACATTGTGTCATTTATAAATTCATATGTAGGTGTGGAAATGTCTATAGAGGTGATTTGAGATGTACTTTGGAAAAAAGAATTAAAGTGTACTTGCTGTTATAAAAATGGGTTCAGAAATCAAAACAAAATTGTAAAGTGGATAATAATATTTCAGCATCTGTTCTTTTATGACCATAATAAGTCATCTATTTAACATTTTGACTTCAATTTTAATAATGTAAAATATTGCAAATTGAAAAAAATAGCAATAGAAAAATAAAGGAAGCTATGTTAATATATGAATACAAACATGACTCAATTAACAGGCAGGCAGTAAACATTAAGGTCCTGGAACTGTGGAAAGGTTAGCCTTTCAAAGTTATAGTTGACAAAGATTACTATGATAATCAAAAGCACTCCTAGGTGGATAAAATCTTTTAATTATTTAATTACTGTTTTTATAAATATTCAATTATATAATTACATATAATACTTTGAAAAAATACAGATATTGAATAATAACATTATATATATATATATATATATATATATATATATATATATATATATATATATATATATATATATATATATATATATATATATATATATATATATATATAAGCCCCCAACAGTAATAAAAATCCATCTTACAACTAATACACATGAACACATACATGCATTGTAAATGATATCCAATGTAGGTTTTCAATGCTGAACCAGCATTAATCAGATAAGTCAGATCACCATCTGTCACACCCAAACACAATCAGTGAACAGTTTATATGAATATAGCAAATATTTTGTTACAATCTTTAATCTTTTCCTCCAACTAAGTCATCTGACATCCATAACATTAAAAGTCTGAAGTAATACAGTACTCAAAGCTCTTGTAGAGGCCAATATTATTATCATATCTACATTGACTTTATATCACACTTACCCCTTATATATAGGACTTTAATATGACCATTTAAATAACAAAAGAGGGATGGGCAGAATACAGGCCAAATATGGAATTATCAAATATAAACATCATTACATACCGAGCCTTAATATGTCCATTTAAATAACAAAATCATGATGGGCATCCATATAACCTGATTATTTAATATTTAAATATATGCATAAATAATGTAATTACAAGGTAATTTATTACATTACTTTACTATAGACAATATACTTATATTTGTATATTACATAATCAGCTAATATCCTGTCCATCCTTCTTCTAGGCATTTAAATGAACATATTAAGAATCTATATGTGAGGGGTCAGAATGATTTAATGTCAACATGGGTATGATGATAATATTGGCATCAATAAGCTCTTTGAATATTCCATCATCCAATTTTGAATGATGTGGATGGCTGAAGAATTCAAGGAAGAAGAAGATTGAAGATATGCTATATTAATATAAACTGATTACTGAATGTTTATGTGGGTGAAAAATGATAATCTGGACCAACTGAACAGTGCTAGTTCAATACAAATTATGTATATTACAGACCATTTAACTTTTTTCACATATATGTGACCATGTGTATCAGCTGAATAAGATGGAGTACATGAATGTAGCAAGTTTAAAGGCATGACTTCAACTCCCTTTCTAATTACATAACTTTAGTATAGACAATATGCTTTTATTAAACTATTGTATATATATTTTATGTTTTCATGGTTAGATGATGTAAATAAAGTAGTTTTGGGAAGTAAACAAAAATAACATATGGTTTAACCCAATAACTATTTTATATATTGAGCTGGTATTTAAAAAATATATTTTATATATTGAGCAGATGATTTAAAAAGTGGAAATATATTCTATTATAAAGGCACACACAGGAAATACATATTTCGAGATTGTAATGTTCTTAATAAATTTAACACAGAAAGTGATCATCGATTAGTAAGGTGTAAGTTACATGTTAATGTAAAACTAGAAAGACAAAAATTATTAAGAAAAACAATATTTACAGTTGATATTCCTAATCTTGAGAAACATTCTAATGAATTTAAATTAGAACTTACAAATCCGTTTCAAGTGTTAGGAGATTTCGAACATGATTCAGATTTGAATGAAATTAATATGAAAATTACTGATACTCTTTTAAAAACTGCAACAAAGATATCTGGTAGAAAAAAGCAGCTATTGACTAATAAAATTTCTACTGAGACTAGAGAATTTATGAATAAAAGAAGGAATATGAAGACATATAAAAATGGTGTATTAAAAAGAATTGAATATCTCGAATTTTGTAAAATGGTATGGAAAAAAGTTGAAAATGATATAAGAAAGTATAACTGTGAAATAGCAAGAAAATCTGTAGAAGAAAATAAAAGTCTCAAGAATGTTAAACAACATTTTAGTATTGGTAGGAAATTAATATCTGCAATAAGAAAAAAAAAGATGGAATTATTACTAAAAATAGAGATGACATCATGAAATTGGTAGAAGATTTTTATCAAGAATTATATAGTAATAAAGAACAAGTACCTCATATATCTATTACATTTTTTGAATTGCCCAGAATAATAAATGAAGAAGTGAGACATGCAATTAAATGTATGAAGAAAGAAAAGGCTCCAAGAAATGATGGAATTATAATTGATATATTAAAAGAAGCAGGAAAAAAAATAGAATTTTTTTTAGCAAAGTTATATACCAAATGTCTAAATGATAAAGATGTACCGGATGATTGGAAGAATGCAGTAATAATATTAATAATTAAATAAGATGATAAAGAAGATATTAGAAATTACAGACGTATCAGCCTTTTATCAGTTTTATATAAAAATTTTACCAAGATAATTACAACTCGTCTACAGAGAACTTTGTATCTCCACCAACCAAAATAACAAGTTGGATTTAAAAGTGGTTTTAGTTCAGTAGATCATATCCAGGTATTAAGAAAGTTATAGAAAGGACAAATGAATATGAGTGTTCATTATGTTTTGGATTTGTAGATTATGAAAAGTTATTAGATTCTATACACATTTCTTCAGTGATTAAAGCATTGGATCATCAAGGTGTAGATCCAGAATATTGTCATATTTTAAAGAAGATTTATAAAAATGCAACAGCAACAATTAGATTACATAATGATAATAGGAAAGTCAACATTGAGAAAGGTTTAAGACAAGGTGACTCCATATCTCCAAAACTTTTTACAGCAGTGTTGCAAGAAGTATTTTGTGGATTAAAATGGGAAACTAAAGGAGTGAAAGTAAATGGAGAGTATTTAAGTCATTTAGATTTTGCAGATGATGTAGTTGTTTTTGCAAATAATGCTTCATAGCTGCAGGAAATGTTGCAGGAGTTAGCAAATGAAAGTAGGGCAGTAGGACTAAAGATAAATGTTTAAAAGACTAAAGTAATGTTTAATCGATTTGCTCAAAATATGAAAATAAAGATTGATTATGAAGAATTCAAAGAAGTAACAGTTACAAATACCTTGGTCAGATTATTAATACAGATGGAAACATAATGGAGGAAATTAATCATAGAATTAAACTTGGTTGGAATGCTTTTCGTAGAAATAACTTGATACTAAAAGGAAATATGCCTATGTATTTGAAAAGGAAGGTTTTTAACAAATGTGTTTTACCAGTTCTTACTTATGGATCTGAGACTTAGACACTTAATAGAAGAGCAATACAAAGACTTCAGACTACTCAAAGGAGTATGGAAAGATGTATGTTGGGAGTAACCACAAGAGATCGAAAACACAATGTATGGGTAAGAAAACAAACTGGTGTTACTGACCTTAGTTGGGCTGAACATATTGCTAGAAGAGATGATAATAGATGGACAATTGGAATTTTAAACTGGATTCCAAAAGATGGTAAGAGATCACATGTGAGATGGATGGATGAAATAAGAAAATGTGCAGGGGGGTTGTGGAGAAGAGAAGCTAAAGATTGGAGAAGATGGATTAAACTTGGAGAGACCTTCATCCTGCAGTGGATTGATAATGGTTGATGATATATATATATATATATATATATATATATATATATATATATATATATATATATATATATATATATATATATATATATATATATATATATATATATATATATACATTAAAATTGCATATTTATTATTTTATAATAAAACTTATAAATAAATAATAAAACCTAATTTTTTGAAAGGAAAAATAGACGGGGATAGAAAGTATAGAATTTTTTTTACAATTAGCTCTATTGTTGAATCTTTGATAGTGTTTGTATTTTGTGCTAACTATTATGCTCATCAATTTGGAATGTTTCCACAGGATTACAAGTAACATTGAATCAATACATATAGAACTAGCCATGGAAAATGGGATAAAATGAAAAGCCAGAACAAACAACAAGCATAGAATGATTTACTTCTCCCACAGGACCAATACACTTATCAATCAGGGTAACTACATTTTTTTTCTTTTATTACAAGAAATATTTGTGTGTTAATATAAAAGATGTAAAATGGTGTAATAAAATGTTGAAAAGCTTTCACTTCAAGCAGATATAGGTTTTAACAATAGAAGGGTTTTTTATAGATTTGTTAATTACACATACTCTATTAACTTAAATTAATCATTATATAGATATATGTTTTATTTTACTAATTAACCTTACCATTCTTACCCATTTTTATTTTACTAGTAGGGTGTATTTACATAAAATTGTATACATGATCTAAGGGAATAGATATAGGGTTTAAGATTTGCAAGAGAGATTGTGAGCACTGCAAACAAGTACATATTTATATTAAGTCACCTTTGAATTTACTCCTAATATGTATATACTATAATTATTGATAATTTTTAATACATTTGGATAAAGTATGATGCATTTTCCTTTGAGAATGATTGTTAAATCTAGATTAGTAAGAAATAGATCAGCATAGTTTGATTAAATAAATGTGAGGGGAGGTAATAAGAAGAAAGAAAGAAATATAATGTAATAAATATTTCAACATTGATCAAGTGTCTGTTTGATTTTATTTAACTAATTAAGTGTGATATTTATTTTTTAGAATTTAAGTCTGATATAAATTATTTTTTAAATTACATTTGTTGATTGCTGTTTGTAAATAAATAATCAACCATGATTGTGGAAACAATCTGTTTTCAAGCTAGGAATGCTTGATGGTGCTGTCAAATGACCACGATATTTTAAATAATCTTTGAAAATTTACAGACAATATTAAAATGTCATGGCACTGAGTTAAGTTACGAAAATGTTGCCCAACATGGTGCATATTAACTAAATAAAAATGTTTGGAGGAGATGAGAGGAGATTTTATTTGAACACTGGGAAAGTTTATATGAGGGTTTTTGTATGTACAAGACAAGAAAAGAGGAAAAAATAATTATAGCAATTATATATTTGGCAGGCATCACAAAAGATTGGTGGAGAATTATATAGAAAGACCAGATGATTTTATACAGTACAACAATAAATTGGAATGTAAAAAAACAAAGTAAGGTATAAATAGTGGTAGAATTAAAAAGGTATAAAAAGAAAAGATACGATATAGCTGTTTTTAAAGCAAATGGTGAAATTGAGAAGTATGATTGAATATCCTATTTCTGAATAGCATATTATAAGTATTATACAAAATATGCTGGAAAATATACAAGAGAGGTTAGCTGTCTGTAGGTGTGAAGGAATGGAAGACATATTGAAAATGTTTAGAGAGGAAGAATCATACAGGTAGAAGAGAAATAAGAACAACTATGTAGGCTATTAAATGTAGTCATTGTGGAACAAAATGAAATATAAATGATGGTGGAACAAACTTGTCCTATCATAACAATCAAAATACAGGTAATAGAGATCCAGATTCTACTAGACTCAGGGTGAAGTCTTTATAATCTCAAATAAAATATTAAATCAAATCAGATGTCAGAAAAGGTAAATACTGTTCCTACCATTAAGAAAGTGAATAATAACTATGGCTAATGGTAAAAGAGTTAATTTGGGCACTATACAAATATACTGGGAAGTACAAGTTGAAAGAAAAAAATACAGCATACATTATTATCAATGTCAGTTTTGGTAGAAGGACTTATATTGGGATTGGATTTTATGCACTGAACCAGGTCAAAAATTAATGTAGCAAAAATAATATATTGATAGGAAATTAAAAAGGGGCATTTAGTGGGTATAGCAGACAAAGTGAAAACAAGGTAGCTTATATGGTAACTACATATACCAAAAAATAGAATGTAAAATAACTGTGATAGGGAGTAATAATAGAGCTGGAAAAGTCAACTTAATGAGGCATATGTGCAAAATGAACATTTACCATAAAATGCAAATTATAAAGTGATGTGTTCATTGGATAAAGGTGAAAGAAGAAACTCATTTACAGGATAATTCATTCTTATTTCCTGTCAAATATAAAGTTGAAGTTGATAAACAAATACAACAAATGGATCAATGATGTATCCTAATAAAACAACAGTCACTGTATGTAAACTCTTTAGTAATTGTAAAAAGGTAGCTCTATGGGTGTATGTTTTAGATGCTCATGAGTTAAATATTATTACTATATGTGATTGGGATGTGCCATCATGAATTATAAATTTTGTGTTGAAGTTTAAAGGAACAAATATTTTTCATTATTCGATTTGACATCAAGTTATTGGCAGATCTTGCTTCACGCTGAGGATCAAAAATACATGGCATTGTGTTATGAAAGGTTTACTTACATGTTTCAATGAGTTCCATTTGGACTAGTTAAGAGTGGATCAAGTCTATTGTGGTGTTTAAATTAGGTACTTTCTCAGAGGTTAAAAAAATTATACTATATTATATGGGTGATGTCATTATAGCATCACAATCTTCTCAGGAACATTTAGAAAACTTAGTTGTGTTTTTTCAAGAGTGTCATGAAAATATTACAATAAATCTTAAGAAAAGTAATATACTACAGGAAGAAAGTATATTCCTCAGTCATGTTGTATGTGCTTGGGGTGACACCACATCCTGACAAAACGAAAGTGATCATTAAATTCCCTTAGCCAAAAAATAAAAAAATACATTGTTCCTTGATATATGTAATTTCTACCAAAGGTTCTACAAGGACTTTTCTACAGATACAGAAGCACTTGTGTGTCTATTGAGAAAAGAGAGCAGGTGAGAGTGGGTAAAGAACAAGAGCAAGCTTTAATCAGATCAAAGAAATTTTTTTAGGTACTATAACACTCACCTATCCATATATTGCCAAATGTTTTATGTTACAAATTGACAGTCGTAGTGATGGGGAGGAGGTATTGTTCCAGAAGAATGAAGAGAAGTCACCACAAGTTTTATATTTTTAAGGAGGACATTAAACCCAGCAAAAAATTATACCACTATGGTAAGGGAGGCAATTACAATTGTTTGGGCATTAAATAAACTTAAACATTTACTTCTAGGGTCTGATGTTACTATTATTACCAATTATAAAGTTGAGAGTTTATAAATAGGTGTTACTTAACCAGTGATAACTTTATAAAATGGGTGTGATACTTACAGAAATTTAGTTACAGAGTAACTCATTGCTCCAGGAAAGAAAATATAGTGCCAGATATATTAAGTAGAAATCACAGTCAAAACTTAACACTAGGGGGTACTCAATTAATATATCTTAAGACTGATTCTGAGATTGCAATAGAGAAAGTTATGAAAAGACTTCAGTTTTTACAAAACTTAGATACTATGTGTAAAAAGCTGCTACGAAACTGTAAGGTACCAACTGTGTCATGAGGCTGCTAAGCGATGCTGTGGTGCCATCAACAATCAACAAGAATCCTGTAAGCAATAAATTTCACTCTTAAAGTGGCTTAAATTAAGAAATTAGCCTAAGGGAAAGTAAATTAAATAAATCTTTCAAAAATTTAAATTTAAAAAAAGCCAAGAAAATGCTATAAAATTCAAATTACTAAAACAGAAATCAAAGAAAATGCTTTAAACACAACACCCCCCCCCAAATGAAGATTATTTATCCAAAAATAGCTGAAATGTACAAACTAAAATGCCTAAATTGAACAACTTTTTAAAAAAAAACAAATGAAAAAAAACAAGAAAATGGTATGAAATTCAAATTACAACAAAAACAGAAAAACTTTAATGGTAAATGTCAAAAAAATGACAAATGTTTATTAATATTGTGAGCTTCATTAATGGTGGGATTTGCAAAAGCAGAATCTCATCACTATTTAGCTTTCAACATTTGCAAATATCCATCTGTGATCAGATTTCAAAGCAGCAATTTATTTAAACTAAGAACATTACTCGAGAGCTTCTATTTATAAAATTAAATATATTATCTGCTCTGAAAGTATGGTAACTTATAAAAACGTTTTAAAACAATTTCAAAGCAGAGGTTTACATAAACTAAAAAAGGAGCATTTATACTCCTCCCAACCTTCTATTTATCAAATTAGTTTTGGTCTGCTTTGTAATTATGGCATATCATTTAAATTCATCAATATGTAAAAATAAAAAGCAGTAAGAACATTACACAAAAATAATATTAACAATTTGTTTCCAGGCATATTTAGTAGGCACTTGGATGTTTGCAGCACAAAAATCCATTAAAAACATTATTATTTTGATTTATAGAACGGGTTGCCGCATTCAGTGAGTATTTGGTGGTTTAAAAAATATGACATAGATGACAGAAATTAACAACAGGGTACAATTAGCAAACAATTATACTTCCACAAAAAACATGTAAAAAAGGTTCCAATTTTTAGGGTTTGGGTGCAAAATTATTTAGAAAAACATCCATATTTTGAAGCTTATTGGAGCAAAATTATTTAGAGAAGTGTTTTTATTTTTCCAAACAGATTGCAGCAGATTTGAATAATAACTATAGATAATAGATTTTAACACACTTAAATAGTAACAGCAGATTAAATAACAGTAGTTATTTGGTGGTTTAAAAAATAGAACAAAGATGGCAGAAATTAACAGCAGATTACAATTAGAAAACAATTATAGTTCAGCACAAAATAGGCAAAAAGAAGGTTCAATTTTTTAGGCTTTGGGTGCAAAATTATTTAGAAAAACATTCAAATTTTGAAGCTTATTGGAGAAAAATTATTAGGAGAGGCTTTTTTGAAAATGGATTGCATCAGACTTGAATATTAACTGCACATTTTAGATTTCAGATTTTAACACACCTAAATAGTAACAGCAGATTAAATAATGGTGGTTATTTGGTTTAAAAAAAATCAACAAATATGGCAGAAATTAACAGCAGATTGCAATTTAGAAATTGTAAAATTTACACCAATGGTATAGTAATGGCTTTCAATTTAAATTTTTTTAAATATACACTAATGGTATAGCAGTGGTGTGCAATATCACATCAAATATATCTTCATCATTATTCAGTTGATGTCACGTAATGTTGACTAAGTGTGACTCGAGGTGATGTCAATCACTCACCATTCTCTTTCATTGCACCATTTTAATAACTCCCAAAGTCTTTCTACATTTTGCATATGCACCTCAGTAAATGTATCAACAAAATTATAATTGTGATTTACTTTGAAATGCTGGTAACCTGCAAGATTCAATTCATCACTTTCATAGGCCTATCAGCAGTCAGAATATATGGAGGATCTTGGAGCTATATATTGTTTAATGGCATCTAGAAGAATAGATGTTGTTTGACCAGGAATAGCAACGATGAAACCCTATTTCATTTATCTACATAAACCACCAAATAACCACTGTTATAGAAGAATTCTTTTCTGTTCGTTTTTATGTTTTGTGAATAGAGTTTTGTCTACCTGTACAATTTTTGCTGGACCTTCAATTTTGCAGGATGGATGGGATAACAATCTTTCTTTACAGGCTTCTCTCAAATATTGTTTCCATGCAACAACACTCTTCCTGTTCAAATACAAATCATTTTTCTAGATTGTGTGGTCAATTGGTTTTACTTCAATAATAAATTATTTGGATGGCCATAACAAATGACATGTGGCAGCCTTCAAACCAGGTTATTTCTGAGTACTATGCAAATTTGACATACACAAATGTTGCATCTGCATTGTACTCTTGGACTCACATAAAATATCATTTTATGGCCATTGAAATATACTTTATGAGAAGGCAATACACTTTTACTTTGAAGGAATTTCAGTGCCTCATGTTCTATCTTTGGGATATTCCAAATTTTTATTATTTTGCATAAAAAATAAAATAACTTAAAAGATGGATGCTACATAAATGCCAGCTGCTACTGACATTTCAGTGCAGGATTTTGAAATATTGCCTTAAAGTTTGTGCATGTTTGTATTCTTATGTGTAAAAAAATCTATATTAACCCTGTCAAAAAATAAAAATAATCCCAACAACTTCTATTTCTAGCAGTACAAAATAAATAATATGCCAAAATAAAATTAATGAGGTATTTCAAAAGACTAATTCAGTTAAATTTTGATTAAATTTGTCAGTTTTAGAAAATATATTTTTTATGTAAAACGTCCATTACATCACTTTTCATCTTGAAAGTACAAACTGTGATGGGTAATATATTACAGTGCAATTATATTTCTCTTTTTAAATCTTTAATTGATATATGTCTATGGATTTAATTCAGTATTTTCCTAAGAATGTCATACAACATACATAAATAATGAAATGTTTATAGAACTACCAATTTTTAACTTTTTATTGTAGGTTAAATGTTAATTTTAAAAATAAATTTTGTTCACAGTGAAAGTAAATGCAATCTTCACAATGCCATTTTCCATTTACTTGGAAATCACCTTTGTTGAGCTAAGTTAAGAAGTTTAAAAATAGAAAAATTTTATTTGCAGCATGAAAATACATTAGCTATCAAAAGGTAAATTGGGACCCTACTTTAAAATTATAAAAATTACCTTTCTATTGTTAAACTTCTTAACTTAGTTCAACAAACCTGATTCCCAAGTGAATTTGAATGTGGCACTGCAAAGATTGCATTTATACCAATTAAAAATTTAAAAATTAAAATATAATCACACCCTAATATATTACACATTACAATTTGTAGTTTGAAAATGAAATGTGATGTAATAGACATTTATATAAAAAATATATTTTTTTGGGCTGACAAAGATGCAAACATTCAAGTGCCTACTACAAAGGCATGGAAGGAAATTGATAATATTATTTTTGTATAATGTTCTTACTGCTTTTTATTTTTTAAATATTGATGAATTTAAATGATATGCCATAATTTCAAAGCAGAGAATAATTAATTCCTGCTATTAATAAAACCCCATCTACCATTAATGAAGCTTTGTTAATTATTTTGATATTTACCTTTAAAGTTTTTCTGTTTTTGTTGTAATTCGAATATCATAGTGTTTTCTTGATTTTTTTAAAATTGTATTTTAGAAGAATTTGTTCATTTCAGCTATTTTTAGATAGAAATTCTTCATTGGTGGTGCTTTCATTTGAAACATTTTCACTGATTTCTATTTTTGTAATTCAAATTTTATAGCATCTTCTTGATTTTTATTTTAATTTGTGTCTTGCACTGCTTTGGAATCTGATCGGTGATGCATATTTGCAAATGTTGAAAGCTAAATATTGATGAAGTTCTATGTTTGTAATTTTCCATTATTAATGAACCAACATCCACCATTAATGAAACTTTGTTATTTTTTTTGATATTTACCATTAAATTTTTTTTTCTGTTTTTGTTGTAATTCAAATTTTAGAATCATTTTTTTTTGTTTTTTTTTAATTTGTATTTTAGAAGAATTTCTTTGATTTACTTTGCCTTTGGCATTTTACATTGGCCATTACAGCAAAAAATTATTCATTCTGGGGTAGGGGTTCATTTTCTGTATTTTCACTGATTTCTGTTTTTGTAATTCAAATTTTATTGCATTTTTTTTTGTTTTATTTTTGATTTGTATTTTTAAAGGATGTATTCGATGTAATTTACCTTATCCATTTTAATTTATTGATTTAAATTACTTTCAAAAAAAAATTATCACTTACAGGCATCTTTGTAGTTGTTGATGGTACTACAACATTGCCTAGCAGCCACATGACAAGATTTGTACAATTACCAGCTGTAATAAAGCAAATATCATCAAACAAAAATTTACACACACAAAAAAAAAAGTTATATTGATATAAAGTAATAAATAGGTTGTTGATATTTCAGGTTAAAACGGGATTACAATCTAAGAGTAAAATTAATAAATTATGTACATGGGATATATGGGCATAATAGATCACTTAAAACAAGTAAACTTCTACATAGATAGTATTATTGGCTGAGTTTGTATAGATCAGTGGTCATTACATTATAGTGATGTCACGAATGTTGGAAAAATAAACAAGCTAATAAAAATTATTGCTGGAATGCTGGTTCCACTAATAGCTAAGAAACCAAATAAGTTACTAGCCATAGATTTTTAGTCTTCTATCTTCCTTTCATATATATATATATATATATATATATATATGAAAGGAAGATAGAAGACTAGCAATATAGAAATCAATTTGAAATATTATATATATATATATATATATATATATATATATATTAGTAACCCATGATGCTTTTTCAAAATTAGTACATGCCTATCCTTTATGAAAGGCTGATGCCAAGTCTTCCATAACTGTTCTAAAAGAAAAACAATTTATTCAAATTGGAAAACCCCAGACAATTTTGAGTGATCGTGGGACTCCTTTTGTATCAAAAGTATGGAAACAATTGCTTCAGTAAAAACAGATACATCACATCTTCACATCTATCTGTAACCCCAATCTAACCCATGTGAATGGGTTATAAAAAATTGGCAAATTTATTTGCATAAATTTGAAAGGTAACCATCAACCATGGTTTCACAAATGATTAAAATACATAACTATACATACCACCAATCTAGTGGGATAGCTCTAGAATGCTTCCACTATGGTCAGGGTGAGCCTTCTCTTCTTAAGTACCTCATTGATATTGGGAATGAAACAGTAAATGTAGGGGACGATCAAAGTTTTCCTAGAGACAAATTAAAAAAACTGAACAGAAATAAGGAAAGGGAATGCTTGTCCAATACAATTTATGGCAGTATACTGGGTTTATGTGAAAACTCAGCCAGTTAGCAAATTAAGTGATAAACAATGTAAAAAGGTTTTGTTCCTTTATTTGAAGACCCATACAAGATCATCCAAAAATGTTGACCTAATGCATTTATAGTACAAAGAAAAAAAAGAAAAAAGGGATTTATAACTATTCTAATATAGTAAAATTATAAAGTAAATCTAAATATTTTAGATGGTTGGGAAAACTAGCCATAATCAAATAACAAACTAAAAGTCCTATTAAATAATGTATTAAAAGTTATTTTTAATATAATGACTTAGAATTAAATAAACTAATGTATTTTAAATAAAAATTAGATCTAATATTTGTGTTATAAATTATTTATTAAAAATATATTTTATGGTGACAATAGTGTTTAATTTATAACATCTTAAATAATATCTACATTATTATTCCAAAATTTTATCATTATATTACTATTTTTTTAATATATTTTTGTAATGAAATATTTTATTTCTGTTTTTAGACAGTAATTATAAAAATTGATACACATTATCTGGTTTTAAAAGTCATGTGATTAGCCAATATTCATACTTTTGTGCTTACCAGTTTTCTAAAGACAGTTTCAAAATTACTTTAGAAATGGTTTTAAAAAATTGAAAGCCTCGGTATATCATAGAATAAAAATAGATATTATAAAATTTATCTAATTGGATAGTTTTAAAACAAATGTAATTAGTAAAGTAGGGTTTTAAAAATAGATACATTGAAAATAAATATTGGATAAATTACTAAAGTATTATTTTTGAAATGTTGTTTTAAAGTGTTTAGTTTGTTTACATAAAAGTATAAATTTAATTTACAATTAAGTTTGCTAATAATATTTGATATTCAATATGAGTCATAAATTTTATTTTTAATGTTTAATTACATAAGCTTGACTAATATGTAAATTAGATTGCACATTGATGATTTAATAGCCAATCAAATTTGAAAATTCAATTTGGTATAAAAGTAGATACATTCAGTTTTCTGAGTGCTTAATAACTTAATAAATCTCTTAATAACTTGTTTATTCATTGTCAATTTTATTATCATATATTAACATTGAAGTTTTTCTTAGTTTACTACTTAAAATTATTGTTTTTAAAAGAAAATATTTGAAGGATTATCAATTTACTAAGCTAAAGTAGTTTTGTGTTGCTAAATTAATAAATTCTCTCCCAGTTGTTTTATTGAAGCTTAAGCCAACTTTACGGAAACTATGGATTTAATAACAACTGAAATGTATTCAAAAGAATTAAGGATGAAAGTATAGTTACTAGAGTAAGGTACTATTTTAAATATATTGGGAAAAAGCTGTGTCATTATTAATTGGTAAAATTTTGGACATTGTCAAGAAAGTTAAACAGAAATATTTTTTGAAATTTTAACATTTTTATGCATTATATTTTAAGGATAGATAACTTTATTTGGAGAGCAAAAAGTTATATGGAAAAAATGTAAATTTTAATATTTTGAAAAAAAGCTTGCAGTAAATATTTTTAAAAAAAAATATTGCCTTTAAAAAGTTTATTATAAACTTCTCTTAAAAATGATGATGAATATAAAGTCGATAGTATTACAGATATATTTTTTTTATATGACAAGTCATTGTCAAAAGACCATAAATCATTTAATATTGTAAAAACTGATTTTTAAAATTATTTGTCAGTGAAGTATAAAATGGGTAATTAAAAATATTATCCTGACTAAATTATAACTTTATAAATGACTTTATTTAAATTACCATAAAGTAATATTTTTAATGGAATATAAAGTATGTATTTTCCATATAAATATGTATAGATTTATATCACCGACATCGATGCATCTAAAACCTGGTATAATACCAGGTGCACAGGAAATCTCTGGAGATTATTTTAAAATTTTTCTAAGTGATATCACATTTAATAATTATTTTTCCTGGAAAGCTACAGATAATGGACTGTGATTTATAGACTTTCATAACAGGATCGATGATTTTTCTTCAAAATAATTTTGGATATAAAAGTCAACTTCATTTCATTTTCCTTCTTCATTTTCATTTTTTTATCATTTATGTGTTTATGTGCTGCATGGGGAGAAGAGAAACTTTTTGTTCTCAAGCTTTGGACAGTGGTCACCTTAGCAACAAGTGTTGGGGAGAAAACTTCTAATAAAGAAATATTAGGAGGAAGAAAGCAAAATAATAATTTGTACTTTATCTAGAAGAAAGATTTGGATTTAGTGATTATAGTTTTATTTAACATTTCATATACTAATTATAGCAATAGGTTTTTATTAATGTTAGGTAGAAAAATTAAATATTTATTTAATCTAACATAATTAATATTGTAAGGAATATTTCAATTTTTTGTAATGTTTTTAATACACATTTTAAAGTATGATAGTGATGCTGTTATTATTATTTAACATGTTTTTATATAAAATATTGGACCAGAAAATGTATAAAAGTGACCACCTAGAATAGTGTCACTAGGTAAATTTTTGTAAAATAAATTAATTTCACATGATGTATATTTAATTTTTTCTACAATTGCTTGGAAAATTTTTATAGTGTTACCTTATCATATGAATATATGAACGTGTGTGTGTGTATTAATTACACATATAACTTTATTGTGATTCTAAAGATGTGAGCTAGGATTTTTAAAAAAAAATTTGCATACTTTTTCTTTTATATAACTAATGTAATATAATTTACTGATACATATAATTTTGTATGATTAAGGAGGAACCTTATTTTTAGAAATATTTTAAATATTGATTTTAATATCTTAAAATAAAATCATTTGTATTTTATTGCTGAGTTTTAAAAGTGAATAAACATTTTCTCATTGTAGTTTTAGAGATTGTTAAAGTCATACGTCAATTTTGTTTATTATTTAGAGTAAGGTTATATATTTTTGTGATGTAGGTTGATAAATCTATTGTGAAGTTTTAAATAAGTGTGACCTTTTGATTATGAAAAAACATCTTGAAATGCTTATGTGTAGGATCTATGGAGAATAGGGAAGTAATTCATATTATTATCTTAGTAGTTTATGCATGTACAGATAACATAGCCCTATAACTTGTATATATTTTCCATGGGCAGTGTTATTCTTGGTAATATGTATTTTAATGTTCGAATGAGATGAATAAATAGCCTGGACATTATTATCATATTTGAGGTTATTAGACAGAATAGTCATACCTTTTTTGTTTACATTGTATCCATGTAGTTTATCCCATATATTTTATACAATTGAGTCTATACTCTAATTAGTTCTTCATGCCTGCGCATCATATTGCTATCTTAATTTCATCAGTTATTGCATCATATAACATTGAATTTATGAAAGAAAGTAATGAATAATTTTGAATTGTAGAATTGTTATTTTGAAAGATGAGATAAAGTTTTCATGTTTTTGGTATAGGTTAAAGTCTAATAGAAATGAGATTGAATATAAATGTTAACAGTGAATTATAAAGAATCATAAATATTTTTCAGGTTTTATTAAACTATTTTTAAAAAGATATAAAAAAGATGATAATTATTCATGAAATTTTTGAATAGTTTTGATATTTAATTTTTATGTGTTACTGCATATTTTTTTTTAAAAATAGAAACATCCAAAATGAACAACACAATAAAATGAATGTTTATATTTTTGTGAATATTATTTTATGTTTTAGACATGCATGAAACAGATATATAAGGATTTTATTTATAGTGCCAAGCAAAGCATATAAAAGAACATCAGTAATATCAATTGATTAAAGTCAATTTAGTTATTGAGCGAACCCAGATAAATGTTTGAAATAACACTAGCACTATCATACTAGAAGTTTGATTAATTTATTATAAAAATCTATGAAGATATTTTAAAAATAAATGTTACTTCAGTATTTCATATTTTTATAATTTTTTGTACACTTACTAAAACCATATATTTTAACTACATCAATTAATAAATATTGTATTAAACTATAAGCGTATTCTTAAATTAATATTATTACTATTCTTATAAATAAATGCACAAAAGTTAATAAGTCGACGTAAAGGCTTATTTACGTATTGCTTTATTTTTTATTTTCAATGTGGAAATATGTAATTTTAATATTATTTTTATTAGATTAGTAATTGTTAGGTTGTATTAAATACAATTGTAAATATTGTATATATTTTGTTAAAATTACAGAATAATAAATTTTGTTAAATTTGTTTTTATAAAACTTTGTGTTATGTTGATTTATTCACCATCACAAATACATGATTGTCAGATATTAAAATAAACATAACATTCACGCAGTACAGATATAATTATTTCCTTAAGAAATCATAATGCTTCAGAATATAATATATTTGAAAAAAAATTTTTTTTGCATTAATATTATTGTTATGATCATAATTAATTGCACAATTTATTGCATAAAATTTTAACGTTGTTTGTTGCAACATATTATCAGATTGTATCAGATTATACCACATATTTTTATTTGAAATGGCATATGAGAATTATAAGATTATATTACATTATTATATTTATTATTGTTGCTATTAGTCATTCTAATATTAAAAACTGGATAAGATTAATAATTATTTAATGAGGAATAAGATTATTTGCTGTTTTGTTATTGATTTTAGTTAGGTGTAATTGAGACTGATACAAAATCCCTTATTAGACTTGACTGTAGAAGATTATAAATTAATTTGAGTTATTTTAAAGAACCTGAAATTATTATAGTTATATTGTTTTAATAAAGAGATTACAATTTAATTAGTAACATCATATTAAATTGATTGTTATTATTTTAAAGTCATAAGGATGCTAGAAATGTATTATTATTTGAAACAATAAGGGGGTATAGTAATCTAATGTCTCTGAGCTGGTATCCTATGGGATAATTGGCCCAATGTAATTTTTTACTACTTGTACTTCATTTTATTGTCTCATGATTTATTAATATTTTATTTTTTTATTTTTTTATAAACCAAACCATGTATTATTATTAATCAGTTAGAGCTAGTTAAATAGTAGATAATATCTTAAGATATTCTTATTATTGATTATTGTAAGATTGTATGTATTTTAGCTGAGCATAATTATTTTATCTGAGCGAGTCTTATTTTGCTATCATTATATTTCTGGTTGGTGAGGGTACAATATATATATATATATATATATATATATATATATATATATATATATATATATATATATATATATATATATATATATATATATATATATATAAAAAAATACAAACCATTATACAATTACAAATATCCAGTAATGCCCTCTGTTTAAAGTTCTATATCTCAATAATAGCAAACCGTAAAATGATACCACTTTACAGTTGTATGCTAAACGATGTTAAATATTGAAATACAGACCTACTCAAACACAGAGCATGAAATTTTAAATAAGCAAATGATCTTAAATTTTACTAATAAATTAACAAGTTTACAAAGTTATTAAAGACAAACTAAACATTAGATTTTAATCTTTAAACTCCTCCCAAACTATAAATGAAAAGAAAGTTACTGTTAACACTAACTGAAATAATTATAGAAAATATACAAACCATTATACAATTACAAATATCCAGTAGCACCTTCTGTTTAAAGTACTATATCTCAATAATAGCAAACCTTAAAATGATACCACTATACAGTTGTATGCTAAACGATATTAAATATTGAAACTAATGTTTAGTTTGTCTTTAATAACTTTGTAAACTTGTTAGTTTATTAGCAAAATTTAAAATCGTTTGCTTATTTAAAAATTTCATGCTCTGTGTTTGAGTAGGTCTGTATTTCAATATTTAACATCGTTTAGCATACAACTGTAAAGTGGTATCATTTTATGGTTTGCTATTATTGAGATATAGAACTTTAAACAGAGGGTGTTACTGGATATTTGTAATTGTATAATGGTTTGTATATTTTCTATAATTATTTCAGTTAGTGTTAACAGTAACTTTCTTTTCATTTATAG
>JAQFVV010006363.1:1008761-1030470 GCA_028023455.1 Epiperipatus broadwayi | reverse complement strand
ATATATATATATATATATATATATATATATATATATATATATATATATATATATATATTAAAATTAAAATAATATATACTTTTCTTTATTTGTTTTTATCTTTGTGTGCGTGTTAGCACATTTTATATATTTTGATTTAATAATTTATATTGGTATTCTTATGAATGGCACAATATCTAGTATCATTTTAATTAAATTTGAAGAAGAGGTTATACCTAAATACGTAACAAATCCCATTCCTGTTATACATGTGGTATCATTGATGATGTTCTAATTTCAGCCCTAGAAATTCGCAAAACCAAGGAAATACAGCAGGATCTTATACATACATCTTCATTAAAATGATCAATAGAAAATAAAAATTCTCTAACAGGCATAATGTTTTTAAGTCTATATATTCAGCATGAATGTACTCAGTTAAATTATAAAATGTTAGTCAAACTCATCCAAGTATAAAGGCGGATACACCCCTTAATCATTAGCACTTAAAGCTCATAAATTTGCCAATCTCAAAACGTTTTTATAAAGAAACTATAATCTTTGTAAATTTCAAATCCAATTGTAAAACTAATAGCATCAGATACAAAGATTCAACTCTCATACAAATCATTAAAAGTTATAGGTTAAAATTATGAACAAACCTATTCAAGCTAATGAAAAACCTTGGATATCCTTTCCATACATACCCGGGGCTAGCCACTGTACAAACATATGTGCTGAAACATACAGAACTGGCCTTCGCATCTCTCCCACCCTGAATCACCTTATTAACAATACGAAAAACAAAATGCCCTCAGAGCAGAATTCCCAAGTTGTGTAGAAAGCTATATGCAACAATACAAATGGCTACAAGGTTTATTATGGAGAATCACATGCCAATGTATTGACAAGAATTGTGTAGTTCAGATATCATTATAATCTAGCTAAGAGTAATATCTGAGGTTAAATCCATTTTTCTCAAACATGAGTCTAAATATGGTCAAAGAGCTTCAAACCTATATCTTCCAGCATTTCGTCTGCTCCAAAAGAAACAATACTAAACGTAAAGTTAAAGAAGCGGCCTGGCATAATATTACCAACAATATCCCTACAATCAAAATAAAGAATCTGCTCCGCCTATCAAAAGAGTGGCTCATTTAAATTAACTTATTTACATCCTATATTCAAATTTTATGCAAATCCCCACTCTTGTTTATTCTTTTATAAAAATCACAAACTTCTTGGACAACTATTGCTATTAATATGACTACCAGTTAGTTGAAAGCATTCTTAGTATACTATGCTGTTAAAGTATTAAACCAGTCTTTTCTTTATATACATTTGTATGTATTTATTTTGTGTTCACTGTTCTGAGAAAAAATTTAAAAAGATTAAAATTAATTTGTGTTATTTATTTATAAAAAACCAAAAACTGAAATTAATATTGTGAAATTTAATATATCAAAAATAAAAAAAACTAAATGCATATTAATTAACTATATAACTAATTTTTATTTAAAAATCTAATTTTTGATATATTGAATTTTATAAGATTAATTACAATTTTTTGTTATTATATAAAAACTAGATTGCATCTGGGCTTTACCTATCCTGGTGATTTTTTTTTTAATTGGTTGCTTTAACAATTTTTTTTCTTTTTTAGATTTAATGTAAATTAAACAAAAGATTCTAATATTATATATTAAACATGAGAAATGTAGCTAACCAGAAGGCCATTGTTTCAACTTCAATTATATGTTAACCAAAACTTTTTAAGATTTAATGTAAATTAAATAAAAGATTTTATTATTATATATTAAATGTGAGAAATGTAGCCACCCTGACTGTTGTTTTGACTTCAATTATACACAAAGGCATCTATTTTTCCCCTCACTATATATCATATTTCAAACATGAATTTATGTATTATAATCACATTTTTTCCACGATTTAATTAAATACTATACTTCAGTAGTTAAAAGCATGTGTTTTTTTCCTAAGTGATGTTTTAATGGCGGACAGTGTCATTTTTGGTAATAATTAATTGCTTTAACAGTTTCACTTGCCCCTACAAGAATTGCCATGCCTCCTATTATGGTGAGGCTAAGGCAAATATTGCAACCAGATTAGTCCAGCACAAATATTTATATAGTAGGACCAAAGCTCAGGGTAACTCAATATTTTCCGAGCATGAGAAAAGCACTAGCCACATTTTTTAAGCTTCAGCAGCAAGTATTGTTTGCACAGAGAGAAATGATACAAAACAAAAGGTTAAAGAGGCTTGCTACATAGCAAGTGACCCTACAGCAATTAACAAAAGAGAGGCTTGCTTCTTCATATCAAGAAAATGGACATTGTAAATGATGCACACAAAATTTACATATATTTGCATAGAATATCCATCATAGATATTTTTTCATTACATGTCAAGCTGTGAACATCAAAAAATTGAACATCTTATGAAGCTTGAAAATCCAAAGGAGAAGTGGAGTTATGGTTAAGCTTAGGCAGAAAGTTCAAAAGTAGCCATCTTAAATATTTTTGAACATCTATTTTTTACTTGTATATACCAGTCATCAATTTTTTCCATAAGTGATCTCAATTTGTTGATATTTTCCTTTGTTATTAAGAGAGTTACTTGAAACAGCTACAATCATGATGTTTCCAAGTCTAAAGCTTAGTCCTAACTCTTACACTTTAAATCTTTAAAACATGATCATGTAAATAATAGTGTAAAGTTCTTCAAATTCCAACATTTTAGATAATTATAATTAAAGAAATTCAAATGTTTGCTCAAGAACTACACCACATGTCACCTTTTGAGAAAGCCAGACGAAAATAATCTTTATTCATCACAGTGTTTTTACTAACTTTCCTCTCAGTAATAAGTTTATATATTTAATCCACCAAAGCTAATTCATTTACTTATAAATTTCTTGTCTTACATTTGAAAATGTTACACTAAAACTTCTAATTAAATTTTATTATATCAAACCATTCCTACCAACATGTAGTCTTTTGATAAATAATTATTAATGTTATTTCTTTTAATAATTATTTTGTGAATACATTTATATTTTTACTAGTACTTATTTTACAAACAAAACGATCCACATAATAATATGTTTCTCAACTCTAATTAAAGTCAATAAAGTTTATCTCATAATATTTATTATATTCATTTTAAAAGTAGTTTTCTTTTATTCGATACTAAAAATTGTTTCATATTTCGGATTTGAGAAATGTTCAAATATTTCTTATTTATTTTATTTAATTAAATGCTTTGATCTAACTTCAATTCCGATCTTTAAGTATAATTAATTTATTATCATTTTCATATATTATTATGGGCTAATGATAATAATGTTCATATTTATTATATTTCTGCTTTACGAAACATAATCTCAGGAAGTTATAGGATTCAGAAAATTAGTAATTTACTTTTATAAAATTAGTTTGATTTAGTAAATCTTTTATTGGATAGTTATTATGGACTTATTATGAAATATTCACGGAGAAAAAGGTTTTTATATGTTTGTTTCAAATCTACTTTAGTCATATACCGATGTTGTAGCGCATTTACTTCCTCGTTCATCTGATTTACTACACGGAGAAAAGGCTCATTCTCCAGATGAGTCTATCTACGAATCTTGAGGTTAAATGAGACTTGTTCATTAATCTTCTGGATCTGCGGGCATTCAAGTTTGATCAAATAGCCATCACGGTGTTCAAATCATTTTTTTAGGTGTGTTCACGTATACCAATCCACATAATATCAATTTATCAATTTATCTTTTTTTGCAAATTTCAACCAAGGTAAATCTCCAGCTCAATCTTAATTAGAAAAACAATATCTTACAGGGCTTTATCTTACAAAAATGATTATTATTTTTTTATATAAAAAAAAATACAAAACTAAATCTCAGCTTTAAAATACATCAACATTAATTTTTTTTTTTAGTTTAAATAAAATACTTTTATAAGAGCACTAATTAAACTTTGTTTGCTTTTGATTATTTTAAAAGAATACTTTTATAAGAGCACTAATTAAACTTTGTTTGCTTTTGATTATTTTAAAAGAAAACAAGAAAGCGTCATTAAAAAAAATATTTTATACTAAAATCAACAGAGAATTAAAAATATAAGATTTCAAGATAAATAAGTATGTGTGTTATTGCACATATAAAACTTGGTTTGTCTTTTTCTAATTTACATGATAGAACCCTTGAATCAGATTCATCCTTGTCGTGACATATGTATCTTGTGCATGGTCGGATTCAAGGTACTTTTGCTTGGATTATTGGTTTTGTTGAATGAATACACGATTTTGACCGGCACAGAGGCTGCGTTATATATAAAATTAAGAGCATGCTAATGAGCTCTAAACAAGCTTTTTTTTATTTATGATAAGTGCTACTACAAGACAAGGCATTCAAATCATTTTTATCTTGGATTGTCGCCATCCCCAGACCGGTTTCAACCTATGGGTCTTTTCAGTGAGGAGTTGGGACATTAGATTCAAAAAACCAACTCAAGCTAAGCATTTATCTAAAAGTTAATTGTCAAGAAGTAGATATGAAACTTATAGACATCTACATGTCTTTAAAGTCAGCTCTCCAACTGAAAAACTCATATGGGCCTGAACTTAATTCAGATACTCCATATATTAGTACGCTTAGCCATTCAATTTAGCCAAAGCCCCAACAGCAAAATAATAATAGTAATAATAAAAAGTCAGATGTCACATGACTTATATATAGCTTGCGCTTACAAATATGTAAAATTAAAAGCATGCTAATGAGCTCTAAACAAGCTTTTTTTTTATTAGCATTTATCATAAATAAATAAATAAAAAGCTTGTTTAGAGCTCATTAGCATGCTCTTAATTTTACATATTTGTAAGTGCAAGCTATATATAAGCCATGTGACATCTGACTTTTTATTTTATATATATATAATTATAGAAAACTTTTCTGAGAATCAAGAAATAAAATTTCAAATTACATTTTTTTTATCTTGCATTGTATTTATGTCAGAGTATATTATTCTGGAGATTCACTTTTGCAGTGGATCCTAGTCACATTCTTTCATATAAAACAAAAGAAAATCCATTAGCAAAGTCGAAACAGAAATTGTAATTAAATTAAAAGTTAAATCATAGAAAATTTTATTTTAACGAAAAAATTCTTTAAACCTCTGTTAAGCCTGAAATAGATTTAAAACAATAAAACCATTGGGTTTATTGGGAGAATAGATCTTATGAAGGCAATACTAAAATATTTTATATTACTGATTATGATCACCAGAGTCAAATATATCTGTTTTACCTTGGGCGAGTGTAAAAAGGGGAATTTTCTAAGTATACTGGGAAACATATAAATAGGCCAGAAAAACAATAGAAGGAGCCATTTTTGTTTTATTCATAGAAGCAGTATGGTAAATCTATGTCAGTTTATTTTAAAAGATAAGTGTGAAAATATTATTGTGAGGTAGGCAAGAACTTACCTGCTTGGCCTCCATTGTCCCAGGATGTGATCATAGAAAGACCATGAAGCTGTAAAATTTTTCATTAAAAATGTTTTTTGGACTGCTGAACTGTGAAACTCTGGAAGTAGAACTCAATAGCTAGCTATTCCTATGCCAAAATAATAAAAACCAACCTCAACTTATCATTTTCTTGTGGGACCTAAATTTCAAGTTTGGACTGTTAATAAATTAGGTAATGTCTTTAAACTGTTTTACATTCCTATTCCTAACCTCCTAATTTATTTTTTCATTTCCAGTTGACTTTATAATTAATTGCTATATAGAGAAAATGTCTTCTAAATGTAATTCTACCTAAATATATCTAAAATGCTATGGAAACTAAACTCTGTAAATTTGACTTCCTGTAATTAACTTTAATGTCTCTGCTATTTAATTTTATCTACCTTAAAATTATGCCTCTCTTAATGTCAATACTTTTTTTATAATGCAGTCTATAAGTGATCTTACCACAACGCAGTCTATAAGTGATCACACTATAATGCAGTCTATAAGTGATCTTACCATTTACCTACATATATATATTGTGACAGAATGGGTTCGAATCCAGTCACAAATAATATTATTAATCGGTATTTAAACATATATGTAGATGTAGATATATAATTAATTTTATTATGTGGTGGTGGTTACAAATACACAAACGTGGAGGAGGGACTCTGTCATTTTGAAACAATATATGTGTGTGACAAATGTGTGTATGAATGGATTAAGTAGTTGAAAAGAGAGAAACAAGATTTTTGTTTCACATTTAAAAAACTAGAGGTCTCCAGCAGAAATGAGATTTCACTTTCTTTTATGTACAATAAAAGCTATGATAAAAGTTTTCACCCATCAACCAGATCTGGTTAGTCAGCATTGGAAGCAGGAAGTGAAGTCAAAAGAAACTTCTAGAACAAATGGAGAAGGCTATAAAAGAGTCACCCATAATGCATTATGTCTTTGGCCCTGCAGAGTTACAGTTGTGAACAGTAAAATCGTAAATCAAAAATATTAAAATTTTAAATATTTTTCTTATATAATGGCGGATCCAAAAGAAATGTTAGGGTAAGAGCATACCGTGTCAGATTCAAACTCCTAATTTCAACCAGCTGCAACTGCCTCGCCTAATAAAACCAAGATGCCTCGGAATAAAACATAATTCCCAACGTGGAACGAAGCTGAACCTCCTCAACCAACGGACATGAAGATCAGAAACCTTCGTATTGAATTATCTGTTATTACCTGTGATGATCGGAACTCTTTAAAATAAATAAATCTGCTTCCACTAATTCCCGGGGAAATTTAGGTAAAGAACTTTTAAGTACTGATTTTTCATTTCTTTTATGAAAAAGAAATTTTTACCATTTATAATAAGTGAAGGTGACAATATAAGTTAACTTAATGAAATTTTCTTAAGGTCTTATTCAATTGTGGACATAAATAACGTAATTATTGTCGGAGGTCATGTGAAATAAACTTTTCTTAGTATCAACCTTCACTACTTGATTTATGTGTGATACATTTATATAATATTAAATATAGAAAGAAAAGTAGAGTATTGGAATTATTTATTTATTTTTATCTAAAGCAGTCGTCTTCAACCAACGGTCTGTGGCCCAGTGCCAGGCCGTAGAAGTTTTTTGCTGGTCCGCGCTAGACTAGCAAGAAAGTTTTAATAACAAAATAATAAGATTTTAAACTTTTAATTAATATAAACAATTTTTATTTATTTTTTTCATCGCACTTTTATCTGATTAAAAAAAAAGAAACAGAAGAAAATCTAATCAGTCATACATAAATTAATTTGTTTTTCTAGTTATCACAGATGTTTATGGTGGGGAGGGGGGAATAGAATTAAATTTTTTATTACTTTTCTAAAAAAATTCAAAATTAAAAAAAAAAGTTTTTTATTATACAAACTCCATATATATAACTTCATCTAAGGCTAAGCTGTTTACATCTTTAAGAAAATTTATCTATAGACTTCTGCTAGTCCATGAAACCTTATTTTTTCCAGTCCGTGAAAACCTTATCCTTATTTTTACCAGTCTGCAGGTGTGAAAAGGTTGAAGACCACTGATCTAAAGGATCAAAGAATAATAATGATCTTTAGAAGTCTTTAATAAAACTGATTTCATAATGAAACTCAAAGCAAATCTAATTACATTTATATAATATTAAATATAGAAATAAAAGTAGAGTGTTGAATTTTTTCTTCTAAAGGATCAAAGAATAATAATGATTTTTAGAAGTCTTTAATAAAACTCATTATCTTAATGAACTCAAAACAAATATTATTGTGATATTTTCTTTGCAGATCCTTTTTTTTTTATGTGCTTAAAAAAACGCTTAACCCCATTCGTAGGTACTCCCGGCTGTGATGCCACCCGCCCATGAGACTGAGCTAGCCGATGGTCAAAACCCTTCTCATGTTATGTAAGATAGTGTTCTTGTTGGTAGTATATTCACTTCGTGTAATTCTTATATTCGTATAAGATTGGTGCTAGGAGTCCTTTGGATGATCATAAATACACGTTGGGAATATATTACAGTTATGAGAACGAATCCAGAAGTTTTGAACAACAATATAAATCAAAAACATTTTAATTAAATATAAATACGTGGCACGCATGTTTGCTATATCATAGGTATATTCGATAGTGTACTCTATCTAGTGAGAAGTATGGGTTTTGTTACAATAGCATCCCAACTAAAGGGCTTTGAAGAGAAGTAAAGAGGAATGGGAAAAGTTGTGAGATTTCAGAAATACGTTAACAAAGCGATATTTGTTTATATTATTACAAGAAAAACATTTACATTTTAAATAGATAATTTGAGCATAAATCACTTTAAATAAATTAAAGCACATTTGTTTTGTGTATATATCGCTCGAATCATTTTAAACAAATTAAAATCTATGTTCTTTACATTTTAAATAGATAATTCAAGCACAATTCACTTTAAATAAATTAAAGTATATTTGTTTTGTGTATATATTGCTTGAATCATTTTAAATAAATTAAAATACATGTTGTTGTTTTTTAAAATCTGTTTAACAAAGCAATATTTAGTTATATTACTATGGGGAAAATGTTTATATATTTTTAAAAAGATAATCCAAACGCGAATCACTTTAAATATATTAAAGTACATTTGTTTTGCATATATATATATATATCTGCTTGAATCATTTTAAATAAAGTAAAATGATTCAAGCATTTGTTTATATATATATATATATATATCTGCTTGAATCATTTTAAATAAAGTAAAGTACATGTTGTCTCAAAAAATAACCATCTTGTCATTTCGTGTTATGTAAAGGCCAAGAATATGTAATCCAGGGTCTTTTGTTTGGTCGATTGGGGAGGTTTCAAGATTTAAATAGATAGGGAAACTATAATAGAGGCTAACAAGAAGGCAGTTCAGGATGTTGGAGTTGGGGAAGGGAGTCTGAGACATCCAACCAGAAATAGAAAACCCAAGGAAATAAACAAAATAATATAAGGGTGAGAGAGATGGAGAAGGAAGGAAATGAGATGATTAAAATACAGATATTCAAAAGGAAAAGGGGGGAAGCCCGGGGAACACCTAAAAAGCTTTAAAAGATACTTTTGCAGATATGAGATGGAGGAATGTGATAAAATAATTGTGGCCCACTGCCATCTGCAGGAGCACACCTGGGATTGGTGGGGATCACTAATGACAAAGCCAAAGACATTTGGAGAGTATGAAAGAGCTATAAACAAAATATTCTGGATTGAGGAACTTCAGGAACGGATCAAAGGCCATATCCAGAAAAGGTTTCAGGAGGAAGGAGAAGAGACATATGTCCAGTTCTCCAGATGCTAAGGTAATTGGAGGCAGGTAATTTGTCAAAAAAGACATTTTAATGATTGTATGTCCAGTTCTCCAGATGCTAAGGTAATTGGAGGCAGGTAATTTGTCAAAAAAGACATTTTAAGGATTGTATGTAGAAATCTGCCAAAATGAAGTAATGATAAGCATAGGGGATACATCAAGGAAAAATGTAAAGGAGGTCGATAGAGTACTAGGATAATTAGAGATTAGTAAACAGTGGTGGAAGGAAATGAAAGAGGAAAACTGGGACCGGAAGGGGGAAGAGAGGTGCATGGGAAACCTGATATGTTCTGATAAAGAATGGATTTTAAAATATGCAAGTGTGGGCTGTGCAAAATTTCGAAATATAGATTGATGGGAGGCAGGCTGAGGCATTAGTGGATTCTGACAGCCAAATCTCTGTGATGTCTGAGGAATTGTATACACAAATCATCGGCTGTCAGACCAGCATACAAACCCTACCTATTAAACCAATCCAAATCAGGATGGCAAATAATAAAATGGCTAGGTTTGAAGCCAAGCAGGTATGGATGGATCTTCATATCAATGGAGAACCATTTCCTCACGTCTTTCTAATTATGAAAGATCTGATGCATGATATATTGATAGGAACAGATTTCTTAAAATGGTATAGATGTGCTATAGATTTTAAAACCAGTCAGTTCACATGTGAAGGGGCTGCCACCAAGTTTGCCACAGCACAGTTATGTCAATTAATAGGAGTAATTGAGATAGAAGGGAAAGAGACCAAGATTGAAGAGAAAATCCAGGAGATAATCGTTGCAAATGAAGAGGAGAAGGAGGCTTTCAGGCAGACATTATATCAATATCATCAAGTATTTTCAGAAGCACCAGGCATAATACTGGGTTTTGAACAATGCATCAAACTGAAGCTGGACCAGCCTTTGCAATCACGCTCATATCCTGTGCCATACCAATATAGGAAGGAGGTAAAAAAACAAGAAAACCAGATAGTAGAATGGGGGATAATATCTAAATGTTCATCACCATATTGTAACTCTCTAGTGGTGGTTAAGAAGAAGAGTGGGGCTATTAGATTATGTCTGGATGCCAGACAATTGAACCAGGCAACAATTCCAGACCATAACATTCCCCCTATGATACACAAGTTCCAAGGATTCAAGGGTAAGCAGATATTCTTAACATTTGACCTGATGGCCAGTTACTGGCAGATCCAGTTCCACCCAGAGGACTGGCAATATACAGTCTTTTGGTATAAAGGATATTCGTACCAATTTAACAGAATGCCATTTGGGCTCATAAATAGTGGGGCAGGATTGTTAAGATTCCTGGACCAAGTATTGGTGGATGAAATCAAAAAATGCATAATTATATATGTTGATGACGTATTGATAGCCTCATCCAGTAATCAAAAAGATGTTGAGATGTTTCTTTGGGAATGTCAGAAGAAGAGCATAAAAATCAATTTTTAAAAAAAGTACCATGATGAAAGATGAAGTGACATGCTTGGGTCACATGGTGGGGGGATCGGTGGATGAAACCCCACCCAGACAAGGTATCAGCCATCAAGGAGTTCCTAAGCTGAAATCTCAAAAGCAGGTCCAGTCATTCTTGGGTCTTGTAACTTCTACAACAGGTTCCATGAATGACTGGCTGAACAGACAGAACCTTTAGTTAGATTATTGAGAAAAGGTACACCCTGGAAATGGGACCAAGAACAGGTGAGGGCCCTTAAAGCCATAAAGGAGGGATTCTCTAGACAAGTTATGTTTTTCTGGATTTTACCAAACCATTTGTGGTACAGACAGCAGTGAGTATGGCTTGGGGGCCACACTGTCCCAAATACAGGAGGGAAATCAAATGGGAGTGCTGTATTTTATCAGCAGATTACTAAAGGGCCCGAATTGAATTTACTCCACTACAAAAAAAGAAGTGATAGCAATCATCTGTGCATACCAGAAGTTTTGTCCATTTTTGTTAGGGTCAGAAGTCATCGTAATGATTGATCATAAGAGCCTAGAGTTTATAAATCATAGATACCTTACCAACAGCTGTCTGATCCATTGGAGCTTGCTGTTGCAGGAATATAATTATACTGTTAAATATTGTATGGAACCAGAGAATATTGTAGCTAATATTTTAAGCCAGAATTCATCTGTTTATCATCCTGATTGTCCGGGTGTGGGGAACTTGTATATTGCCAGTAAGAATATAGGAAGGAACAAGAGGGTAGAAGAGGACCTGGCTCATTTTGAAGATTGGCAGCATCAAGATGAACAATTAAAGGAGATAATGAAATGAGTGGGAAATGAAACAAATGGTGAGAGTTCAAAGAAGACAGAAAAGGAAACCAGTTTACTGGCTCCATAAAAATATTTTACAGTACCAGACACATGATGATCCAGAGCAGTGGAAACCAGTTATACCACCTATATTGAGGAAAGATGTGACAAACTATGTACACCAACTATATGGACATTATGGTGCTTTAAAAATGGAGCATTTGATTTGAAAGTGGTTTTACTGGCCTAACATCCATACATCAGTCATAAACATGTTGAGGGATTGTGAAAGCTGTCAGAGAACCAAACCAGCAAACCGGAATTATGTGGCTCCCATGCTGTCAATAATACCAAATAGACCACGAAAAATAATAGCGTTAGATTTTTTTGGCCCTCTGCTGGCATTCAATAAAAATAAATATCTCTTCATCACATATGATTTGTTTTAAAAATATGTGTTGGCATATCCTATGTGTTGGCATATCCTATCATACAGACAAATGCAAAGAATGCCATTAAAATGCTAGAAGGCCAACATTTTATGGAGACTGGAAAAGCCAAGAGCATTTTATCTGACCATGGTACTCTCTTCATGTCCAAGAAATGGCACAAGTTGATCCAACAACAGAATATTAGACATAATTTTACCTCCATCAGGAACCCATAATCCAACCCCTGTGAACAGGTGATGAGGGAGTTGGGGCACTTGTTTTGCACATATATGGACACAAATCATAAAGGCTGGATTAAATGGACTCCTCTCAAGTAGTGGATTTCATAAACTGGAACATTAATGAATCTAGTGTTTTTGCCCCATTTTGCCTCCACTTTGGACAGTACATACCATGTCAAATAAAGACCTTTGTACCAGGGATTTTAACTGGAACATAAATGAATCTAGCATTTTTGCCCCATTTTGCCTCCACTTTGGACAGTACATACCATGTCGAATAAAGACCTTTGTACCAGGGATGGAAGAACCATATATATTGACAAGAAGACTGACCATGATAGGGCATATCACACCTTACAGCAGGCAAGTCATCAAAGAGGGAAGAAAGTGAGACATAGGGCACTCATATTTAAAGTAGGGGATAGAGTCATGGTTAAATCCCCTCACGTCAGTGATTTGGGTAGGTTTGTATGCTGAAGATTTTGCAACCTATATGAATGCCCATACACCATTTGTCATAATCAGGAGGATAAATGCATTTTTGGTGGACACTGGGCATGAAATCAAAGGATCATATAATGCTCGTTGATTAAAGCCTACCTAGCCCTCTGCAAGCAAAGGGCATATCAAAGAACCAGGGAATAGTTAAGTGTTGTACAAAAGGAGCCATTTAAAAACATGAAAGGTATTTGAAGGCTTTTGGAGGAGGGGGTATTGTGACAGAATGGGTTCGAACCCAGTCACAAATAATATTATTAATCGGTATTTAAACATATTTGACAATGTAGATATTAATATTAATTTTATTATGTGGAGGTGGTTACAAATACACAAATGTGGAGGAGGAACTCATCATTTTGAAACGATGTATATGTGCATGTGACAAATGTGTGTATGAATAGATTAAGTAGTTGAAAAGAGAGAAATGAGATTTTTGTTTCACATTTAAAAAACTAGGGATTTCCAGCAGAAATGAGATTTCACTTTCTTTTATGTACAATAAAAGCTATGACAAAAGTTTTCACACGTCAACCAGATCTGGTTAGTCAGCATTGGAAACAGGAAGTGAAGTCAAAAGAAACTTCTAGAACAAATGGAGGGGGCTATAAAAGAATCATCCATAATGCATTTTGTCTTTGGCCCTGCAGAGTTACAGCGATGAACAGTAAAATCGTAAATCAAAAATATTAAAAGTTTTAAATATTTTTCTTATATAATGGTGGATCCAAAAGCAATGTTGGGGTAGCCATGTTGGATTCAAACTCCTGATTCCAACCAGATGCAGCTGCCTTGCCTAATAAAACCAAGATGCCTCAGAATAAAACATAATTCCCAATGCAGAACCAAGCTGAATCTCGTCAACCAACAGACATAAATGGACATGAAGATCAGAAACCTTCGCATTGAATTACCTGTTATTACCTGTGATGATCGGAACTCTTTAAAATAAATAAATCTGCTTCCACTAATTCCCTGGGGAAATTCAGGTAAAGAACTTTAAGTACTGATTTTTCATTTCTTCTATGAGAAAGAAATTTTTACCATTTATAATAAGTTAAGGTGACAATATAAGTTAACTTAATGAAATTTTTTTAAAGTCTTATTCAATTGCGGACATAAATAATGTAATTATTGTTGGAGGTCATGTGAAATAAACTTTTCTTAGTATCGACCTTCACTACTTGACTTATGTGTGATAAATCTATTGGAAAGAATGACATATGTGTGCTTATCAAAATGACAGAATAGTAATTACATTTATATAATATTAAATATAGAAAGAAAAGTAAAGTGTTGAATTATTTATTTATTTGTATCTAAAGAATCAAAGAATAATAATGATCTTTAGAAGTATTTAATAAAACTTATTTGATAATGAAACTCAAAGCAAATCTTATTGTGATATTTTCTTTGCAGATCAGTGTTAATTGTATCTAAAAAATCAAAGAATAATAATGATCTTTAGAAGTATTTAATAAAACTTATTTGATAATGAAACTCAAAACAAATCTTATTGTGATATTTTCTTTGCAGATCCTTTTTTTTTTATGTGTTTAAAAAAAAACGCTTAACTCCATTCGTAGGTACTCCCGGCTGTGATGCCACCCGATTATGAGACTGAGCTAGCTGATGGTCAAAAACCTCTCAGTGTTCTTGTTGGTAATATATTCACATAATTCTTATATTCATATAAGATTGGTGCTTGGAGTTCTTCGGATGACCATAAATGCACATTGGGAATATATTACAGTTATGAGAACGAATCCAGAAGTTTTGAACAATATAAATCAAAACCATTTTAATTAAATATAAATACATGGGCATGCATGTTTGCTATAGATTTATTAAGATTTGATTTAAAATTATATTTATGTGCCAATTTGTTCCATCTTGATAAATGCATACCTGCCTTGTCCCTTTTGGATTAGGGCTTTAAATGATTTTCTATCTAATTCCTGACTAATGACTGTCAGTAAATATGTGTTTGTTTTATTGATTATTTAATTAGATTACCTTTTTTTCAAGATGAAATGATGATGATGATGATTTTTTTCTTCTAAACACATATTAATGCACAGGGTTGTTATATAAGCTCTGAGGAAAGAAAGGAAAAGAATAAAAGGAAAAGAATAAAAATGGGTTGGTTTTGGAGACGCAAGATCAAGTGTGTAACTTTTGACTAGATTATATTCAATTTAAAAAAAAGGGGGGTGGGGATTCTTGCTCTTTCACCTGAAATATTTTGAGGTTTTGTAGATTGCACAAACCATTCATCTCTTGGGAGTGTGAGCTTTCTTCTTTGTGATACTGGAACTAGCCAGTGGGATTGAGTTTGTGTTGGTTATCTTATCTCAAATGCTGGATGTTATTATCTTTTATTTTTCGAGCATATCATGGCAGGTTGACTTTGATCAAATTAGATTTTTTTTTCATTAAACATAGTTTATTTGTGAATATCATGATTTGCTTGCATTCAAACAAATCACTTTCCTCAGGACCAATTCTCAAAAACATAATTGAGTTATTTCCTCTTATAATCAGTCACAACCAAAATTTTGTCTTTGGGATGATTTTGTTTAAGTAATTCCCAGCAGTTGCTAGAGACCAATTTTGACCTGGTTGTCTCTTGCTTTGTATGTAGTGTTATAGGTAATTTTCCAGAAGCCAGAGATCAATTTACAGGATTGATCGGAGGCAAAGACATGGCAAGTTTATTGGGTTGTATTGTGAGTTTATATGCAAAGTTTATTCATTTTAAAATTTATTTCAAAAGCCAATTTTTTTTATTATGCATTTTTCTTCCTGCACATACTTGAATTGACATCTATCAAAGGGCTTTAACCACCCTCTACTTTAAATTGGCATACAAATTGTACACCTTGTGAGAGGCATATGTTAATTATATAATTGAAATTGTCTATCAATGAGCAATGAAATGAAATAGTGAGATATTAAAGAATAAATATGCGTTTTATTAAAACATACACCTGGGTCTCTTTTTACGTGGGCTTATTTAACACGATTTTCAAGTTACGCGATACATGTTTCACCGGAAGTGGAACTCCGATAAATTTCGCGCACTTACGTTATATTGAAAGTAATAGCACATTATTGGAATTCGACTTTCATCTTAGTAATTTCAATATTTTCTGTGCTTTATAATAGTAAGATTTTATGCAATAATGAAATTAAAATCATGATTTCCACATTTTATGTATACACACATTAAATAATACAAGATTATAATGTAAATTTGTTCAAACATTGTGCGTGTTGATTTTGCATTTTAAATCACATTCTGTTTTTGCTTTTTAAAAAAGAATGTAATCAATTATTAATCATTTAGTGTCAGCAAGTTTATTTTTAAAAGGTGAGTAATAGCAGTGAAATGAAATTTGATTTTTAAACGGAATTGAAAATTAAAAAATTAAAGACAAAAATAAAAGTTTAGATACAGAAGAAAATGTAGAAAAAGATAATGAAACAAAAGTGCAACCTGTTCCTTTCACTTCAAAAATGTTTCGAGAAGGTCTTCAACTTTCTAATCAGTTGGCAAATTATTTTCTTACTAATGACACTAATCATGAATGTGCTCTTAAATTCCAACGAGAGCTAAATGGTTGTATGTCTGGATATCATGAGCTTCATAAACAATTAATAAAATCATTGTCTCAAAGATTAATTACTAATTATGTTGTCACTAAAAAACCATTAACACAACAACATGAGAGTGAAGTTGGCACTAGTTGTAGTTTCTCTTGTGAAGAATCTTTACCAGTGTGCAAATGAACCTGTTTATTGGCAAATAGCATTAATAATTAAACGTGTATAAAAAAAAGTAAATTACTGTACTGTAAATTATGCATAAAAATATATTATTTTGAATAAAATTAAATGTTATAGTTAAAAAAAGTTTGTCTTGTATCAATTTTTTATTAGTCATATTTTATTTCCTTATTTTTTTTTTTGCGCAAATTTTAAAATAATTTTACGTTGGTGCTTTGCTTTTACACGAATTTTGAAAAATCACAGTCCACATCCCCCCCTTTTTCAAGGTAAGTTACGTCTATTTTTGTGCAATTTCCTTTGCATGCATTTTCTGAGGAACCTATATATCGCGTAAAATGAGACCCAGGTGTATAATGTTGGACTATCTAGCTCATTTGTATACACTTTTAATATCACTTTTATTTCCTTGCCTTATTTCTTCATTCTGCATCTCGCATTACCACTATAAATATGAGGCAAATTGCCTCGAAAGCACTTAGCATATAATAATTGGTTGAATTGTTATAGCTTCTCTATCAAGCGCTTCACATGCTATTTAATTTGTATTTTAATATATATATATATAAATTTAACCTGCATGTTGGAGTGGGCCCAGGCTTTTGCTGTCATCGTTTCTGAAGACAAATACCAGAAAAGCTTTCTTGACCAACCAGTAGGATAGACCAAGATCAACTTATAACCGAAGGCTGAGCTCATTCTCTCACAAAAAAAGCTATGCATAGTAATCTACAAGCTTCGTGAACTCATTAAACTTACCAGTAAGTTAAGATTAATTATTCCCAATTGTAACTAAATTGTTGGCAAACCATTCTTAAAAATAAGCTTATAATAGAATCCTGATAGAGACATTAAATTTATTATTCAAAAAAACTTTTGTTTAACTAAGAAATCTAAATGGAATACAAACTGTTTGATTAATTAAATTATATCTGAATTAGTATGTGTGCTCTCCAATTAATTAGTAATTTCTCTTTAAACATTTTAATTTGTTAGAATAAAATATTTATTTCTAATACCCACTTTTCCTGTTATGTTATTGATGATTATTATTAAATTTATTAATATTAGTTTAGTAAGATTTGAAAATATAATTTACCTTTGCCAATCTGTGTTGACTAAGTTCTAGGAATAATAATATCTAGAAAATAACTCTAGTTATGGTAAAATATGATACCGATTCTTTTAAAAACATTTTTCTTTTTAATTTTCGAGACATGATGTGATGGATTTCAGCTGATTCTTACATGAATCCTGGCACTCATATAAAAAGAAATAAAAGCTGATTTCATCGATAGCATAAATCGTAACAATTACTAGGTAGAGTTGATCAGGAAATATAGTTATGTTTTTAGAAATAGAAATGAAACTTACTTCTTTTTCCATAACTTGATCAACTCACACATTTTATGTGTAACAGAGACCTAGTCAGATGGGCTAAATGCTTCAATATATATTATAATGGATGGAGAATCTGGAAATTTAAGTCTTCCCATATCTGCCATACATGGTGCTACCAGGCCATTTGAACCTGGAAAATTTATATAGTAGGCAGATACATACTGTTAAGATCCAAATTTTACATATATATTTTATTCCGACCATCAGCCCATGCCACTAGCTCGCGGAGCAGCAGAGATAATGTATACTTTTTTATTAAAATATATTTTCAATATAAAAAATAATAAAGGAAGCCACTGCCAGTAATAACACACACAAACATTTATTAACCATATATAAAATTTAGAATTATTATTTTAGTATAACTTTAATTAATTTTTTTATGAAACATTATAACTTTACTTTAGATTTTAATTTACAATTTAACTTTTATTTTGGATGTTCGCTCAGATGAATTTAATATTTTATTAGTGCCAAGCATGGATAGACTACATAGATTGCATTTGAAAAGAAAATATTCTATCCATTATTTAACCTTAGGCCAAAAGTTTGCAGTCAAAACAATGTCAATCTATCTGATATGACAATGTATTCAATGCAGCATGAATAAGACAACACAAATACCATATTGTCAGGAATGCACGTCTGAAAAGCATGGTATAGATAAGAAATTGTCTCTCATCCAGTACAGGAATGTTACATCTGTCTGGCAAAAAAACAATAAAAAAAAGAAAACTTTATAGGAAGGGATTGTGGTCCTTTTTGCCAACTTAGATCCCATTCCATAGGCTAAAGGGGTGATCCAAGGAGCAGGAAATATCATCTGTCTCCAATGGTCAATAAAAAATAGGCTTATTTTGCCCAAATGTGGCATATAATGTGATCCTGCATGTAGTGGATCTTTATACTACATTTACTAATTACACCAATATATCCCATCGATTAACCCAATATAACTACAAAACAAATAACCCAAGACTAACCCTCCCTTAATTAAACTAATATAACTTTACAAATATATGCAGCCATTCATGTGTGACTTAAATTTAAATTTATTAAAAGTTTAGTTTAACAGAAAAAAAATAATCATAATAAAAACTTAAAAGAATGGAAAAAATAAATTAATGGAAATGATTTTAAAAATTAATAAATTCAATAAAAATAATTAATAAATAATTTAGTCAGATAGGAAATTCTACTTTCATTTAAATATTGAAAAGTTTAGAATTTAGAGTTCTTATCATTTTCAAATACTGGAAAGTTTTAGAATTAATGAGTTCATAACATTCTTACAGTTTTAAAAAGTTTATCTTTAACAGTTTCTTGCAATTTGGGATTCAGTGTTAATTCCCCCAATGTCCTGTGGTCTGTAATATAGAAAAACAATTGGTCAGTTATTTTTTTAAAAAAAAAACTAAAGGGATTGAAGAGTGTGTCTTTTCAATCCCTTCTCCTTCAACTCTCTCCACACTAACACACCTCTTCTTTCACATCTCTTTTTTCTCTTTTATTATTTCTAAACTTTTCCTTTTATATTAAACTTTTGGATCCAGTGGACATTACATCATGATGATGATGATCCTTTCATTGAGATCCGTTTCCCGACGGATTTCTTTTATTGGCCATTCTGTTCCCATTGTCTTTTCTCTCCTATCTGACCTTTAATTATACATTTTGAGATGCCCAAGGGCTAGCTTACTTTTACTAATTGAAAATAATCATTTCCATTTTATACAATAGCATTAATTAAATTATATGCATTCTTACAGATATATTTTTATCTTTAAATCTTTTAAGTTTTTTTCCTGAAAATTGTTTTAAAATACTTTTTCTTTAATAAAGTTTTCTTTTAATAATTTTTCATCTGTGTGATTTTATATATATAAAGTTTAGATGACTTTCAATTTTCCATTTTTTAATTCTTAAAAAAGAAGTTTTTATCTGCGAACTTTTATTTTTATTTATTAGAATCAGTAAACTTGCTTAATATATATATATATCCAAAAGATGGCGCTATACCAAAACCGCCGAACAAGTGTAAGATTTGTTTTACATAAACGAAAAAAGAGTCAGAAATTAACTACCTCTTTCATTTGCTCACTCCCAGATCAGCTGATTTCAAGCTGGTTTGCTATCCTCAGTGGGAGATAGAGTATAGAAACTAGATCTAAAACACTGACTCTCAAGTGTTTATGCAAAACGTTTCTATCAGATTGCAAGCGTGAATTTTTCAGACCGGAAAAGTCTTCAAACCCAGCCTAGCAAGCTAGATATTTATATGGGTCTGATCTCAGTTCAGAATCACCATATAATCAAAGTCTCTGCAATATATATCATTGCAAGAAAACTCTAAAGGTACATTTATGAAAAAACAAATACAAGTTAATCACGTAACCTGCTATCACTTGTTATTTATGTCCAAAAGATGGCGCTATACCAAAACCGCCGAACAAGTGTAAGATTTGTTTTACATAAACGAAAAAGAGTCAGAAATTAACTACCTCTTTCATTTGCTCACTCCCAGATCAGCTGATTTCAAGCTGGTTTGCTATCCTCAGTGGGAGATAGAGTATAGAAACTAGATCTAAAACACTGACTCTCAAGTGTTTATGCAAAACGTTTCTATCAGATTGCAAGCGTGAATTTTTCAGACCGGAAAAGTCTTCAAACCCAGCCTAGCAAGCTAGATATTTATATGGGTCTGATCTCAGTTCAGAATCACCATATAATCAAAGTCTCTGCAATATATATCATTGCAAGAAAACTCTAAAGGTACATTTATGAAAAAACAAATACAAGTTAATCACGTAACCTGCTATCACTTGTTATTTATGTCCAAAAGATGGCGCTATACCAAAACCGCCGAACAAGTGTAAGATTTGTTTAGATAAACGAAAGAAGAGTCAGAAATTAACTACCTCTTTCATTTGCTCACTCCCAGATCAGCTGATTTCTGCTGGTTTGCTATCCTCAGTGGGAGATAGAGTATAGAAACTAGATCTAAAACACTGACTCTCAAGTGTTTATGCAAAACGTTTCTATCAGATTGCAAGCGTGAATTTTTCAGACCGGAAAAGTCTTCAAACCCAGCCTAGCAAGCTAGATATTTATATGGGTCTGATCTCAGTTCAGAATCACCATATAATCAAAGTCTCTGCAATATATATCATTGCAAGAAAACTGAACTGAGATCAGACCCATATAAATATCTAGCTTGCTAGGCTGGGTTTGAAGACTTTTCCGGTCTGAAAAATTCACGCTTGCAATCTGATAGAAACGTTTTGCATAAACACTTGAGAGTCAGTGTTTTAGATCTAGTTTCTATACTCTATCTCCCACTGAGGATAGCAAACCAGCTTGAAATCAGCTGATCTGGGAGTGAGCAAATGAAAGAGGTAGTTAATTTCTGACTCTTTTTTCGTTTATGTAAAACAAATCTTACACTTGTTCGGCGGTTTTGGTATAGCGCCATCTTTTGGACATAAATAACAAGTGATAGCAGGTTACGTGATTAACTTGTATTTGTTTTTTCATAAATGTACCTTTAGAGTTTTCTTGCAATGATATATATTGCAGAGACTTTGATTATATGGTGATTCTGAACTGAGATCAGACCCATATAAATATCTAGCTTGCTAGGCTGGGTTTGAAGACTTTTCCGGTCTGAAAAATTCACGCTTGCAATCTGATAGAAACGTTTTGCATAAACACTTGAGAG